>QEPC01012389.1:1091873-1126953 GCA_003113815.1 Sphenodon punctatus
AATAGGAGAGACTGTGGCATGTTTGAAGGCAGAAGGGAAAGAGCCAGTAGAGAGGGAGAGGTTGATGATGTGCAGGAAGGAAGGGGCGACAGTGGGAGTAATGGAGGTGAGGAGGCGGGAAGGAATGGGATCAAGGGGGCAAGTGGAAGGGTTGGAGGAGGAGAGCAGAGAGGAGATTTCCTTAAGGGAGGCAGGGGAGAAGGAGGATATGAGAGAAGGAGGGGGAGGAGGGAGAGGGGTGGGAGTGGGTACATGGGTACCGCAAGCATGCATCTTTCACTGACACATAGCTGGGATTAGATCTATTTCCAGGTTCATGGTAATTTAAGGGGCCATACGGACATTGACATTCGTGAAGGGACATTGGAGAGCTACTCTAGTTCCTTCAGGTCTCTGTGGTGCCTGTGAAATGTCCCCAGATGCAGTGTAGGGAGCAATTTTATGGCAACTCCAGGTACTGATAAACCAATAAGATAGATCTCTGGCATCTCACGTTGAAAAGTTTACTTGGCAACTACGAGGAGGAAAAACTTTGTTTAAATAAAAAACTCCTGTATGAGGTGCGTGTTGGAACACTGCTCTGGCTCATTCTGGGATACTTCAAGCCCTGGCAACTAAGCAAAGCTGCGAGAAATGGGGAGCTGAAAACCTCAAGCCCTCGAAATAATGTCTGAAAGCTGCAGACTATTATTATTATTACATTTAAAAAGTATCCCAGATTCTTAAAGCAAAAGCAAGTTTTATAAGAAACATACTAAAAAAGGGAAACTTACTCCAAGAGCACTGGTGTCTTTCTGCCATAAAATGGCTATAGGTTAATCATTTGGTCCATTGACCAGGAACTTGGAGGCAAAGAAACAGGGTTTCACAAGCTGAACGTTTATTAGTCAGTCAAAATGTTAGCCAGTCACAGGAAGTAATGTCCAAATTTAGTGAAAGAGTGTTATATTGTAAAGCAACATTTCAGAGCTCTCGTATTCATTATACTTTCTATCACACGTCCAAGTATTGTGAGGCGTATTTCCTGTATTTTACAGATGGAAAGCTGAGGCACAGAGAACTTAAACAGCTTACTTTGGCTATGCAGAAACGTTTGTTGCAAAGTCAATAACCATTTCCTGAATTCCTGATTTCAAACCTTGTCTACACAAGTATAGCAAAACTGGTGCAAACACCCTTAAGTATATACTTATTTCTGTTTAAAAGGTGGCATATTTCAATTTAGCTTAAACCTGTTCCTTGTTGACTTGAGATAAACCTGGAGGAAGTGGATGAAACCACATTAGAAGTGTCAATAAAGCCTTTCATAATGGTTTAACTAAAGGTAGTTAAGATTACACTGAACTGGCATGACTTTTTAATTACTCTACAATTCCTTTTGTAAGGCACAAAAGACCATCTCATTTTGTGTATTTCTTTAGCTTTGTGTAAACGTATTCAACTCCATGTGTAAACTGCAATTTTAAACCTTAATTATTAATTCAGCTCCCAAGACTGTGCAGTCGCTATTAAGCTATCTAAACTGAAATACGCCACTTTTAAAAGGACACAAATCATTCCGTTTTTGTACTATTAAATATCAGAGAGATTTTCAGACAAGCCCTAACCACACACTTAACATTTACTAGGATGTTTTTCTGCAAGAAAGATTGTTCTTAAGCAACACAAAACCATGGTAATGAAGTCTTATTAAGATAGGATACCCTTATGAGAGGACCATCTCTATTGTTAGTCATGAAAAGATTAACTATTCATTAGTAAGTTTCTATATACTTTACTCACCTTAATTGTACTGCAGTGTAACCCCTTTGCCATCAAAATGTAGACCAAATCCCTGGTCAAATTGTCTTTGATTCCTAGGATAACATTGCCATATACACTGGGTATTTCCCACTAAAAGAAAGTATACACAACATGAATGACAGAAACAGACTTCTTGAAACGCAAACTACTGTACAAGCATTAGTGATAGATTCAAACTTAAAACAAAAAAACAGGTTCTCAAAGATAAGTTCAGCATTATTATAGCTGGACGCAAATTCAATGACAAGTTTATATAGCAGTCCCTGCAAAGATACTGCAGCTGTTAATTATAATTGACAAAGTACAAAGGCACTGAAAGAGGCCAACATGGCTGCACAAAGATCTTTTGAATGATCTGAAAACCAGAAGAGAAACATACAGGAAATAGAAGGAGGGACATGTCGCTAAAGGCAAGTATTAAGTAATAGCACATGCATGTCAAGATAAAAATCAGGAAGGTGAAGTCTCAAAAAGTTTCAATTAGCAGGGATGTTGAACAATAAGAAAGGATTCTGCTAGCAAGCTAAAAGCAAGCGGAAGACTAAGGATGTTAACAAGCAGAACCATATCCCACTGGAGTCTGGGTTGATTCCATGCAGCCCCCAATCACTTTTAGTGTGTAAAGCCTAACAAATGGGTGTATTTCTCTCTGAGGTTTAGTGTGACCAACCTAACATACAGGCAGATGTTCTTCCTCACCTGGCCCCCACCTACCAGCCCCCCCTTCTTCTCAGTATCCGTCATGACTCTCAGCCACAGTGAAACATGGGAACAATAAGCCTTCCCAGCGGTTTCTTTCTCCCAGGCTATTCTGCAGGAGGCACTGCAGTATCTGCTATCCCCACTCATCTCCAGAGGTTCATACCAGGGTTTATACCTGCCAGCAGCTGGCAACTGTAATTAACCAGTTGCTATGCACATAACATTGAGTTTTAAGTAGCAAATTACATACTTTGAGCACTTAGTAAAGAGTGAAAACAGAAATCAAAAGCAGTCAGTCTTTCATGCGGATATCCAGTTTCTCACATCCATAGTTCACAGCGATGCACTGACAGAAGCAGCATAATTTTATCGGGGTCTTGCCCACTGCAGTGCTGGAAATCCCTCTCTGTTCATATAAACACCCCAGTCAAACATGTCCCTCTTATAACCCTTCTCTGTCATCTTCTCCATCACTATACAGCGTGGGCGGAAAACATGCCAACTTAAGAGGGCTTTCTGCACTTCTTTGATTGTCTGAAACTTGTATAGGGCAACAAGCTCCCCTTCAGTCACTTCACATTCCCAGTAGCTGAAGGCACTAGTTTCCCCAAAGATATTAATGTTTTCAACCCAATCGAGGCACTCCTGGTGGCCCCTTGCTTATGCTATTACTGTTATCGAGGCAGTAATGAGAAACAATGTCAAAGGAGGTCCAGCCCTCATTACTGACTACCTTACATCCCGTACTGCACAAACCAAGAGGAAATATTTGCTCTTGTTTGGTTCCCACTCTCTCACTTTATCTGGAGCTTCCACTGTTGCATTCTGCAGAACTTGTAACCTCAGCATGGTTGCACGTCATCTGCACTCCTCTAGGCATACATAGAACCTCACTGTGTGCACGTACCACTCAATCAGCGCATAGGCAGACTCTGAGGATGGGTCTGCCAGTTCTCTGCACATCTGGCCGCATCCAAATGTCAGCGAAGGCCAGTGTATCCATGACCTCGCCCCCAATTTCTCAGCCCAGGGGACCCTGGTCAGCCACAGCACATGTATTTGAAATCCATTCGGCTTTGCATGGCAATCAACCCACTGCAATGAGTTACTAAGGCATTATTACCCCTCAAGCTCATTCCAAGCAAAAACTGTTACTTTTCAAGGATAAGAGATAAAGAGTAACTTTCAACCAATGGGCAACAGCATTCCGGCCCTGCTCCCACACACATTCTGAACACAGTGACCTTCAGTGCCTTGCAGATCCTACCTGCCCTCCATCACTTAAAATGCAGCGGTTCTCCTCCCCCACCCCCAGTGAAAAAATGGCATGCTTCCATGGTGCTCAAATCTGCAATATTTTGTAGATTCGTTTGCTTGCGCACAGACATGACAACAACAGGAATGCCTATGCATTTTAATTGTCACCTGGATTGACAGTGCAAGCACATCAACACACACACACAGCAGAAGCTTGGTGAAAAGTTTTTTGCCCAACAGCCAGTCGGTAACGCCATGTGACCAACAGCAGCCAATAAGTGTTCACGCACGGCATGCCGCCATTCCCTCAGCACCACATGACCAAAAGCAGCCAATTAGTTTGTGCATGGTGTGCAACCAATCCCAGCTATGCATCAGCCCAGCTCTTGATGCTGTTCACAATATTGGGTGCGTGGTCAGCCAAGTTCACAGATGCTGGAACTGCAGCCATGGAGATGCAGGCCGAGAACTTTCTTGTACTCCTTATCACACTCCAGGCCTTCCTTTCCACTGCTAAACATAACCTGCGAGCAATCCAACAGATCCAAGCCTTCTGTTGTCGTTGGTGTGATGAGATGTCAAAGCACAGAAAGGGTCTAGCTTGGTCTCTGCCCAGGATAGTGGGGCACACCACACTGGAAGCAGCTCCTGCTTCGACACTGGACACATGCCTACCTCTAGCGACAATGGACTGCACTGGGGAGGATCGAAGCCAGACAAGGGCAGCTGATGTGCGCAGAGAAGTACCTGTTAGGAGACGCAGCTTCAATCAAACCACGCCCTGCACAAGGATGTACCAACTGAGAAGCTCGTCTGGGTGAAGAACAAAAGCCTAGACTGGTGGGAGAACTTGCTGTCCTTATGGGTAGACATCGAGCAGGTATCCCATTGCCTCGTCTTGCAGACAACGGAGATCCTCAGGCCTCGAATGGAGAAAAACAGAGCAAGGTGATGCGGTCGCCAATCCCCATGGAAAAATGTGTGGCCATCACCATCTGGAAGCTTGCCACTCCAGACACCTGCCACTCTGTTGCCTAGCAATTTGGTGTTGGAACCTTCACAGTAGGCACCATACTACTGGAGGTTTACACAGTGATTGTAGCAGTGCTTCTGGACCAGGTAGTGCAGCTGGCTGATCCCACAGAGGTAAATGGAGAAATTTTTGGCAAGAGGGGTTCCTGAGCTGTATAGGGGCGGTTGATGGGAGTCGCATCATCATCATCTCCCCACCCCATAGCAAGGTTAACTACCTGAACCGGAAATGTTTTTTTCTGTGGTTCTTCAGGCCATAGTGAACCACCGTGTCCAGTCTGTTGATGTGCTGGTCGGGTAGTCTGGAAAGAACAATGTCCACATCTTCCGATGTCCCCCTTCTTTAGCTGCATGTACGCAGGAGACTTTGGACCCTTCACTGAAATAGAACATGCATTGACAGGGTGCTCATGAAGGCATACAGGACTGCCCACACCCCAGAAGGAGCAAAGGTACTTTAACCAGCAGTTCTGTGCCACTCGCTCTGTTGCAGAGAGCTATTGGCCTTTTAAAGCAGTGCCGGAAATCAACTGCAGCCAGAATTGATTTCCAGCTAGAAACCACCCCCCTTCTCCAAAACGTTTGCAAGTCTAACAGGCCATTCTCACCACCCGAAAAACTTTATATATGAGCCAGTGAAAGCAAGAGGGGCCAGAAGTGGTCGCTCTTTGGGACGCTCTAGGCTTTTCACCTGCAACTCTAAGGTGCTGGCAGACCTGTATGCAGAGGCTGCAGCAACCTAACTGACGGGATGTGAACACATGGGTGCACATTAGCCCACATTCTCCTCTACAGTGGGCTCTGCATGTTCCAGGACCCTGCCATGAGAGAGGGCTGCATGTCTGGTGGCCATGTAGCTCGTGGGAGCAAACGGGCAGGCAGACACGCACCTCGTGTGGGCTACTATTTCGTTGGTTAGAACCCTCTGAAAGTTGTAGGTCCACTGTTCGATGGAGACGGTGTGATGTTAAGAAATTATGGGGGAAAAAGCAGAATTGCTCATTTGTTACTTTGCTTCAGTCTTTCCAACCCCCACCTCACCCTCTGACTAGATGATTAACAAAAATGAAGATGATTCAGAGGAGGACAACCAAGATGATAAAGGTTGCCAGAATCATAGAATGAGAAGGAATCAGAGTTGAAAGGACTTGAGTGTTCATCTAGTCCAACCTCCAGCTCTGATGAAGGATTCTTCAGCTACAACATCCGCAATAGAGGACTGTCCTGTTTTTGGAAGCCTCCAGTGATGGGAGATCCTACAACCTCCCCAGGTCACTTATTCCACTGCTCAGCAGCTCTTACTGTAAGGAGGTCTTCTCCTCATGCTTAACTGATAATTTGATCCTATCTTTCAAATCTTGGCTTCCGTGGCAATCGAGAGCAGTTCCTCGTCATCTTTTTTTAAATGGAAAATATTTGAAGGAAAAGCTAAAGGAACTGGGTGTGGGCATTGGGGGGGGGGGGGGGGGGGGGGAAGACACACAACAACAGTTTCCAAATATTTAAAAAAGGATGCCACAAAATAAGATGGAAGACATTTGTTGTTCTTTGCCACAGAAGAGGAAATGGGCTTAATCTACCTTATAGCAATTTCCACTAAAATATCAGGAAGAACTTCCTAACTTAAGAGCAGCTGGGAAATGGATTAGTGGCTGCCTAGAGATCAGAGGCTGCCAGCACTACAGAGTCGCGGGCAAAAAGCCAAGAGTGTTCCAAGGAGCAAGCACTTCAGGGGACCTAGAGAGTTTATGGAATCTCCTTCCTTGGATGTTTTCAAGATTGGGCTGGAAAAGCATCATTCTGTGATGCTGTAGGTAAAGAGAGTATCCTGCTTTGGAGCAAAGGGTTATATTAGATCAGGGATGAAAAACCTCAGCCAAATGCAGCCCGTGTTAGTTTTTATTTGACCACTTTCCAGTCCCTGGATCTAGCCCCTACCCCAAAGCACTGAAAGACCGAGCTCATGGTACGTGAGCAGAGATGAGGGCATACACACAAGGATAAGGGACAGAACCATGGCACAGATCTGTATCTGCACCCTCCTCTTCCTAAGCGTACCCCCACTCCCAACTTCTATATGATTCCCAGATGTAATTTTCAAAGTGGTCCCCAGGGGGGAAAAGGTTCCCACCTCTGTATTAAATGATCCTTGAAATCCCTTTTAACCCTATGATTTTAAAATTAAAAAATCCCTCAATATATCATTTGGTTGATACTCTGTAAACATCATCTGAAGCAGATAATGCGGTGGTGCAGGATCAGAGGGCCCCTGGCCTGAAGCTGCTGCTGTTGAACGCGAGGTCGTTTGCTAATATCAACAACTATCCAGGAATTGATACTGGATTCAGCAAATGACCTCTGTATTACAAAGACCTGGCTGAATACTGAGTTGGGGCCTATTTAGGCTGACCTTGTTCCCTCCGTACAGCATCAGCCACGGTCAGAGGGATTGGGGGGAGGGGGAGGGAGGAGAGTAGTCACTGTTTTTAGGGATTCATGGTCTGTTAGGTGCACCTACCTGTACAGCTGCATCCCTACACGCTCCGGCAGAGTTGGTGACAGGTGTGGTATTGCAGTCCCCGAAGACCTTAGTCTTGGGGGACTTCAATATTCATGCCGATGCCACTCTGGGGGGAGTGGAGCATGAGTTCATGGCCACCACAGCAAACATGAACTTGTCTCAAGTAGTCATCAGCCCAACACATGATGGGGGGCATACCCTCAACCTGATTTTCTGCACTGGCCTTGAGGCAGGTGACCCGTTGGTGGGGAAGGTGTCAACAGGGAGGGAGATGGGTGGGAGAGTTGGTTCCGCTCTTTTAATGAGTTTTATAAATTTTATGTATTTGATTTAAATTATTGAACTGTTTTATACTTTTGAATTTTGCTGTGAGCTGCCCCGAGCTACTATTGTGAGCAGGAGGGAGCGGGCTATAAAGGGCTCAAAATAAACAAACAAACGAACAAGCAGTGCCCTTGTCATGGACAGACCATTACCTACAGGCCTATCTCCTGGTGCATGTCTGCCCCCGGAGAGGTGTAGAATCAGTTCAGTTGGTTCGCCCCCGGAGACTTAAGGAACTGGAAAAGTTCCAGACTGCTCTGGTGGAGTTATCCTTGGATCTTGATGACCGGATGCTTGATGGCCTTGTTGATCTCTGGAACACCTTGTTGACTGAGGTCATCGTCTGGATGGCTCCCAAGCATTCACTCTCTAGGCATCAGCACCACAGGCTTCCTGGTTTACTGAGGATCTGCGGTTGCTGAAGCAGGAAGGGCGGCAGTTGGAGCAACGGTGGCACCGCTCTTGTACTGAAGCCAACAGATTGCAACAGAGACAGTTTGAGAGTTTATGCCATGGCTATATGGGCAACAAAGGAGTTATTTACTGCTCTTACAACAGCATCTCATCCAGCAGAGCTTTTCTGGGTGGTGACGGGGCTGGTCAGTCCAGCCTCTCTCCACCTGGAACTGGAACCCTCCAGTCCCCGCTTGTGACATGTTTGTTGATTACTTCGCTGATAAAAATCACTCGGATTCACCACGATTTCGGCACTGCACTTATTACAATAGGAGAACCAGAGGCTATTGAAGCCCCACCTGGTCCGATTCCGTGGGATCAGTTTCAGTGGATCTAGCCCGCTGATGCGGAGGATGTTCCTGGGGCGGTTAGAGTCACCTCTTGTGAATTAGAACTGTGCCCATCCTGGCTGGTCAAGGCCAGCCAGAGACATCAGGGCTGGGTGAGGTCATGAGGAGCTCTGGAGTTTGATGTCATTAGTATGTTGATGACACCCTACTCTCTCTTTCATCCGACCTGGACCACAGTCTCGGTGCTCACACAATGTCTGGCTGGCTGTGGGGGATTGGATGAGGGTGAGCTGACTGAAGCTGAATCCTGACAAGATGGAGGTGATGCTAGTGGAAAAGGCAGTGGGTGTGGTGTCCCCTGTCATTGACGGGCTTTGCCCCCCACTGGTTCCCCAGGTTCGGAGCCTGGGAGGGCTCCTCAATGCGCAGCTTCGCCTAGATGCCCAGGTTGGAGCTGTGACAAGGTGCGCATTTCGCCAATTACATCTGGTGCAATGGCTTCGGCCAAATGTTTCAGACTCCAACCTGGCCACTATCATCCATGCTTTTGTTGCCTTAAAGGCTGGACTATTGCAACGCACTCTACATGGGGCTGCCCATGGTGAAGGTTTGGAGATTAAAGCTGGTACAGAATGTGGCAGCCCATCTCCCTATAGGGACGGGCCAATCGGGAGCACATTACACCGGTGTTTCGTTCTCTGCACTGGCTGCCTATTGTCTTTTGGGCCCGATTCAAGGTGCTGGTTCTTACCTATAAAGCCCTATACAGCTTGGGCCCCATGTATCTGCGAGACCGCCTCACTCCCTGTGCTCTGGATTGACCCTTGTGGTCGACCAGGAGCGCTTCTCGAAGTCCCCCGGGTATCGGGAGGGGGGGAGACTATGGAGAGGGTGTTCTCAGTGGCCACACCATTATGGAACTCCCTCCCGGCAGAGGCCCAGGTGGCTCCAGACCTCTCCTCTTTTTGACGCCAATGCAAAACCCGGCTGTTCCGCCAGGCCTTTGGCAAGGGAGATGGGTATGGGTGAGTTTTTATTTTAAAAGGTGAGGTATTTATTTTTGTTTGGGTTTTAGGTTTTTTACATCCCTCTTCCCCTCTCCCTTTTTTGGGGGCGATGTTTTCTCCTGTTTCCCTCTTTCCCCCCCCCCCTTTTTATACAGTTATGTTTTTAATGATTATATACTGTATATTTTTTTTTATATAGTAAGCTGGCCCGAGTTGCCTAGACAGAAGGGGCAGGATATTCAATATTTTAAATAGATAAACAAAAAAATGTGTACTACTCTAAAAGAATCCATTTAAGTTGAAGAAAACCTGCTTTGTTTGTCATTTAAAATTATATCCCACCCTTTTCTGAAGGGTCAGGGAGAGCAACATATAAAAAAATATATTAAAAAATATATAAACAAAACGTAAAAATTCCCTAAGAAGCCAAACACTGTACAAACCATATTCCCTAAACTACAGGAAATTAAGCCAGAAGAACAGATTATTAGCACGTCCAGATACGAAGCTTGAAATATACAGGCTGCAGTCCTCAATGGGGCTACTGTGGAGTAAGGGGTTTAAGGATTCTGGCTACTCTGTTCTTGAAAGAACCAGATACTGACTGTGGCACAGAAAGTTTTATCAAAGAAAGCCTAAGAATACATCTCACTGCTAAGTTCTTTTAGAAGCAATATTAATTTTTGGTATATATTATCCTCGTCACACAGTTAGGACAACTGGGGTACAGAGAACTTAATCTAGTTGTCTCACAGCAAAGTGAGAGGAAAGGAACAAACCCCAACAACCATGGCACCCATGTCTCTGCTTCTAGCAATATACCATATTCCAACAATCAGTGAAGTTTGGTTTATTAAATATTCTTGTAGCTATTTAGTGGGAAACAAGTTACCTTGTTGGAAATGGTCCAGAATTGGCGTTCTGAAGTCATGCCATGTAACTCAATTAGAATCTGTCGAATCCTCCAGGGATCTGCTGATAATATAAGCTGATGTTCCAGCTGGCCAATGTTAACACTTGCCAAGGCTAAAGGGGGGGGGAGGGGGAAAGAGAGGGAATTGCTCAACTGTAAAAATTGTAATTTTCATTTATAAAGTTCACCTATTACATAGTCCCTAGTTCCATAAGCAAGATTTACAAATACAAAATTAAATGAGCAGTATCAACTTAGTTCAAATCTAGTGGATTAAATAATTTGCATGCTCCTTTAAAGTAATGAACTACAAAATTAATGTAGACTTATTAGAACAAGGTTCCAGATCCAAGAAGTGTAGAAAGCAGGCATAACTTCCGCAGGTGAGTTAACACTAGTCATAGGCAAATCAAAATAGCTCTGTTGGCCTCCTCCTGGGCCCTGAAGGTTAAGAATTCTGAGGGGAAAATATCCTCTCTATAGTAGCTGTGATGTAGTTGAGTAAGCATTGTGCCCTTCCCCTTCACTTGAGAGCAAGAAACTTTTGTCTATATAAAAAAGTAACAGATTATCTTCAAGGGATATGCAGCTAAAAGTGTCTGCCTTGGATGACAGCTCAGTTTCCAAATTCAGGCAAGGAAGAACAAAGAAAGCCATACTTAATTTGTTCAATTCCCTCTTGGAAGAAACTCCCCTTTCCTAATCCAGCTCACTGGTGGTGTTAACCCGTGGCAGTGTATCCACCCATAATTATACAACTATAGTTATAGTCAACTCCCTGGTTAGAGTTAAATCATTTCTCCCAGCACAAATAGGAAGGACACAGAATTAAAACAGTATAAAAGCTGCACTCTCCTGGGAGCCTTGGAACTCATTTAAATTTTGCAGACAGGCCTCCACGATAGGATGTCCTTTCTGCTTTATAGTAGAGCCCTGCTCAGGCCACATATTTGGGCCCAAGCAGTTTGTTGAGCTGGCCCTTGACCACACAGAGCATTATGGCGGGGTCTCCCACAGAGCAAAGTCTAATCCAACCTGAGACCAAAGGGCTTGGAGCCAGTCTGGCTCAGGTTGGGTTTGCAGGATTCTATTTAACAGGTCGTGCTCACAATTTGCTGAGGCATGCATACATCATGCAAAGTACAATGAGCAACGAGAAACCAGCACCCAAGGCCTGAAGCTAAAAAACTCACTTTTGCTTAGTAATGACTCCACCCAAAGATCCCCCATATATTTTTTTCCTACTCCCCAAAACTCACATAGAAAGGAGAAGGATGCAATACTCTTTGTAGTTGAGCTTGAGACTCAACTAAGCAGAAAAATGAGATATTACTTTAATAAAAGTTTTCCTTGCTCTCACACACTTGCAGTCACTTAAATATTATTTTAAGAGATACAGATGAAAAACTAACCAAGTATTTTAAAATAGTGACCAGTAATAATATTTTATTGGCTGAAGATTAGAAGTATGCACTTTGAAGGTCTTTTTCAAGCATGCATCAAAGGTTTATTGACACTTCTGCCATAAAAAGAAGTATTTGAGAAGTAGTACTAGGAAGCTGACCTGGAATATCATAAAATGAGGTCACGGGTTTAGTACACAGATTGACACGAGGTGACCGTTTCCTCATTTGATCAATGAGCAGCTTCCTTTCATCATCTTTCAGTAGTGTTATGAAGAGTTCATGGGAAGAAATCATGAAGACAAGCTGCAGATCTTCCAAACCAAGACATACATTTCTGAATAATTCAAAGAAGTTACCAATTAGCAAATAGCTCAGTGTAAATTAATATTTATTTATTTATTTTAAAATGATGGAGGTTTCTATACTGATACTTGAAACAATTTTCTTTACTAATGATGGAGTTTTTAAATCCAGTTGGAGATAAAGAGGTGCTAAAATTATTTATTTACATAAAAAACCCACTTGGTTTTGATACTTAGCAAGTTAATATCTACATCACAGGATGCCAGATTTACCAGGCACAGGATCTACTGAGCATAGGCAGCAGTCTACCCCTCAGAATGGACCCCTGGTTGGGCCTCCCCCTGCTGTCTTAGATGCGAGCGCGCACACACACACACACACACACACACACACACACACGGTGGAGGAAGCAGCTGACTTGTGTTTTCTGCCGCCCAGCAGGAGTGAAAGGCAGTACCCAGGAGGAAAGGGGGTAGGAGGGGCAGGCAAAAGGAATACTGGAGGACGGGGACCCAAAAGCCTAGAGCAGGGGGCCACTTTGAAAATTAGTTCAAGCTTGGAGGGCTGCACAGAAGGAGTGGAGTGGGAGCTGTTAAGCAGTGCACTCAAGAAAAAGTGGGCCCAGATCATGGATTTGTGCCCTATCTGCTCCCTTACCCTGAGCTTATTTTTCAGTGCTGGATCCAGGGGCCAGATCCAGGAGATGGAAAGAGACCACGTCAAAACCTGCTGTGGGCTGCATTTGGCTCCCGGGCCAGAGGTTCCCCACCCCTGGCCTAGAGCAACGGGGAGGAGTGGGGAGCATGTGCGCCTGTGACTTTTCAAATGCATGAACGTATCCGTCTCACCTATGTTCTTCTCTCTCTCTCTCTCTTTCATTTCCCCCTCCTTTGTCTCTCAGAGACTGTAAGCCCTTCAGGGTCAGGGACATGTCTCCAATTAATGGTTGTTCAGTGCCCAGTACACTGCTGGCAGTATATGAAAAAAAAGAATGCACTATTGAAAGTGGAGTATGGTTATCATAATTGATGTTTTTGCTGCCCCTAAATATCTACATACTATACAGATACTATAAGCATATTATTATTTATATCGCACTAGTCATGTACCTGGCACTGTACAATCAATAGTTACGGAAGGGTTCCTACCCCAAGGGGCTTACAATCTAAGAGACAAGGGAGAGGCGAACATCGGGAGAGACAAGAGTACATTCATACCATCACTATATTCTTATTGGGAAGGTACTGTACTGATGGGGACTGCATATAGGCAAACTCAAATTTGTAGCAGACTCAGTTCAAGTCCCACAAAGGCATATCAGAGCTAGAGACTGAATTCAGGTATATCCATATGCTAGCTTGGTGCACATTTTGCAAAAATAGGAATATTATAGTATCAATCATTTGGTCAAATTCTAGTTTTGATACAGTCTGTATCTAAATTCATCCAAGCAGAATATCTTATTCCCCAACTACCGCCTGTATAGTAAAAATATTTCCATAGGATCCTTCTGAGGTGGCTGCATATTCCATAAAGTGTACAAGTCTAACAATGTGCCTAGAAATATCCAAATAAAAGATCTATATTCAAATTCCTTTATGAGCTAAGGTTTTATTGTGATGTCTGGGCTACTACATGAATATTTCTCAGTATAAGCAGAGTTTTTAAGAGGAACTTTGTCTGAAATCCAGTTCATTGCTTGAATGGCAATCACAGAAATGTTGGCACCGTCCTTTGTTCTTAAAGTGGCAAGAACTGTGAATGCTGAGAACACAGTGTCCAGGCCTTGTGGAGGTAGCATCATGAGTTTCTCTTAAATCTAACAGGTTATTCAAGAACATCAATGATTTCTGGAGGAAGCAATGCCTAGATGTTCTCAGCCAGAAAAAAGTGGGGCCTGGAACCTTGAAATGGGAAACCCAGAGGATAAACGCTTTGAGAAGTACAAAAGAGCTGCAGGTAAAAAATAAAATAAAATAAGTCTTATACTACCAAGTCTAAACAATAAATTCCAAGGAGTCTAGTCTAATGCCAGGTACTTACTTTAGAAAAGATGCCATTTTTCTTTTTGATGATTCTGAAGCATGTTCTAAGTTTATTGATCTTGAACATACCTGGAAATTTAAAGGTTAAACAATTAAGCATCAGTAATCAGTTTTTCCACAAAATATCATTACACTTACACAATTTCCTTCAATTCTATAACAATTAATACAATGTAAAGTTCCTTCCTCTGTGGTAAGGAAGCAGTGTTATTCAGCCATTATCTAGAAGTTTTTTCTCTAAGTTGAACAAACCCAAATCCTTCAAACTTTCTTCATAGGATTTGGGGTCCAAACCCTTTATCATCTTTGTTACTCTCCTCTGCACCCGCTCCAAGTTTTCAATGTCCTTTTTAAAATGGGCTGCCCAAAACTGAATGTATAAGTCCAGCTAGGGCCTAACCAGAGCCAAGCACAGTGGCACAATGACTTCCAGTGTCTTGCATACAAAGTTTCTGTTGATGCAGTTTAAGATGGAATTAGTCCTTTGCAGTAGCCTTAGGCTGTTGACTCATATTCTGTTGGCAATCCACTGCTACTCCTACACCCTTCTTTGCCATACCAATGATCCAATTATCCCCATTTCATATTCATGTAATTGGGTTTTCTGTCCTATGTGCATTTCCTTACATTTGGTCTTGCTGAATTTCATTTTTATTGTTTTGAAGTACAGTTCTCCAACTTGGAAAGGTGATTTTGAATTTTTATCCCATCCTCAAGAGTCTTAGCAGCTCCTCCTAATTTTGTGTCAATCAGCAAATTTAATGAGTACACCCTCTATTCTTTTATCCAAGGGTGTTTTTAAACAAGTGCTGTGGGAACGCGAGGTCTGTGGCTGCTGAGTGGTGCAGCTGCAGAGTGCCCACGCGCACAACATGCATGGCTCCCCCCATGGCTGATTCATCCACGGTGGTGGCCACCTGAGCCCATACAGGGCACTCTGGATTTTTCATGAGTGTTCCGTACATGGCCATGAGTAGCCGCTGCGTGGGTCACAGGAGCACGCCTCCCCATGCACCACTGTCACACGAGCAGTTGGACATACAGATGGTGGGGGGGGCCACGTGTGGACATGTCTCGCTTAAGAACACCCCAAGACCTTAATAAAAATGTTGAACAGCACTGGTCCAAGAACAGAATCCTGTGGGACCCCACTGGAGACAGCTTCCTAATCTGCCATGGACCCACCGATTACTATTCTCTGCTTGAGATCATTCAAACAGTTACTTATACACCTTATGGTCCTTCCCTCCAAGTCACATTTCTCCAACTTCCTTATAAGGATATCATGTAGAACTGTATCAAAACCACTACTGAAATCCAAGTAAATTACATCTATTGCATTCCCCTTATCCACCAAACCAGTTATCCTGTCAAAGAAAGAGATTAAGTTGGTTTACTATTAAATCTGACTAAGAAAATCATAACACCTATTTAATAAATCTGCAAATGACTCCGTGTGACAGTATATGGAGAAAATAAAATTTCTACCTCAAATGTCTACCAGCTTTAAGGTGTTATTTGCAACAGTAACATGTTCTCATAAGGATACGAGAGGTTTCAGTTAGCATCCCTAAAGAGTGGAGGGATTTGCTTACCTCAAGCAGAAAGTCTATTTTCTCTTTGTTGGGTTTAAGGAACAGCTGATTAAACTGAACATCAATTGTTTGACCATGCATCACATCACAAACTGTGTTGCATGCACAGACTTTGAAACAAATTTCATCCAGAGCATCATTCCTGAAGGATACAAAAACACAGAAAGACTAAAGACCTTGGAAAGAACTACATAAGAGGGGTCTAACACGGGTTTCCAACACTTCGTCCAAGAGCACCATAGAGTCCTGCATACTGCCCCCAGCCAACTGAGGTAGTAGTGGTAGCAATCCCCCTCCACCATGGCCACCTCCCAGCTGAGAGGTGCGCTACAGATCTCCCTCCCCTGCCTCTCAGCTGAAAGGGAGACTGTAGGGGGAGGTAGTTCAATAGCACATCTCGGCTGAGAGGCAGCCACAGAGGGAGATCGCTAGCACCACTGGTGAGAGCTGCCACAAGCAGGTGGCTGCCCGTTTATTAGGCTGGACACGCTGAACTTGAGTGGCAGCTGCCAGGGGGCTGCACGGACTGAATGCAGACTCCAGTGAGTTATCTCGTTTGATTTCACCCATAGTAGTTCAAACAATATCTTTTATTGGACCAACTACTGTTGGTAAGAATATGCATGTAACAAATTGTTACATGCCTGAGGAAGGGTGCTGTTTAGCCTGAAAGCTTGTTACTGTCACCAACAGAAGTTGGTCCAATACAATATCATCTGAACTACTTAGTTACCATTTCATATTTTGGAGCAACATCCATCCTCTCTCTAGTATTCCTCAAAAGACTCATCTCCTCCCGTACTACTAACTTTAGATAATTTGCCTGACAAACTCACAGCAACAGATTTAGGGAAAAATCTTGGAGGCCCTCTCAATCTATTGATAAATAGATAAAGAAATAGCAGGATATTGGCCATGTGTTTTACCTATTGTATAACATTTTATGGAATTTTTTTCCATTTAAAAGGAAAGGTAACATGGATAAGGCACTCTGATGTCTGTAACACACTAAGATTAGACTCACCAGTCAACATATAATAATTTTATTTATATAGCATTCCCCTGCTTTACATGGCACTCTGAGACCTTCACAAAAATGTAAAACCACATAATATAAAACAATATAAAAAACAATTACTAAATTTTTTAAATGGGGCAGACAATATCTTGTTTTTACAGCATATTTTCAAGAGAAATGAAGGCTGATCTTTTTCTGTGTCTGAAAAATTCAGATACAAATGAATGCTGTGGAAAGATTGAACAGAAAGCTTTTTCTTGCTTCAATATAAATTTTGTCATTCAAGCTTATGTCTTACCCTTGTTGAGCTTTCTGGAACAGTTCTCTTAACACTGATTGTCTGAACTGAACAGGTAAACTGAGAGCTATATTATCTTCAAGGAAAATCTTCACTAGCTCCTGGAAAACAAACAGATTTGCTACTTTAATTATTAGCCAAAAAGACTCCCAAAGCATGTTACAACTAGCCTAAGAAATCTTAGATATGAGCTTGACTTAAGCATTTTAGATTACAAATTAATCAAGATGTTTTGTTTAACATAATTTAAACCAAAATCCTATAAGCAGTACAACTTCAAGGTTTGAGGGGGAGGAAATATCATGGGGAAGATGACTTCACAACTCTAATCCACAGCTCCCAAATGTTTTTCCAGTATTTTACCTGATAATTGCCAGATCTCAGACACACATGGATTTGACTATAAGGAGTTGACTGTTGTGATGTATTATCAGACAATGGTGAAAGAACTCCACAAGCTTGACAATAGCCAGCTAACCTCTTCTCATCTATGGTACAATGAAGCGATGATGAACCAATCTGTAAAATGAGACTGCATCAAACTCTAATCACACAGTACAAAGTCCAAACAATGTGTTGGCTTGGCTACCTCTTGAAAATTAAACTTAAAAATTTAAAATGGGATTCAGTTTCTTGGCATGCAACATCAAATTTCAATCTGCCTCTCAAAAAAACAAACAAAAAAACCACACCAGACTTACCTTTGATATCAATTCCTTTGTTCTAAAAAACTTTTCCCTGGAATTTTCATAAAGAGATGAATTTGTGGAGCCCTGCTGGAAATAGACAGCCCCCAAATCATAACTGACCTGAAATAAACAAACAGCATGGTAATATAGATACATATATATGTATACACACACCAAATATTTATTTATTTATTTATTTTAAAATGTTAATACCCCTCTTCTCATGCTACAGGCAGCTCAGGGCAGATTACAATTTATAAAAAGATAAAAACAACAGTAAACCATAACACACAGTAAAACACTAGAGGTTAAAAACCCCAATCCCCCACCCCGCTGACCCACTCCCCCACCCTTGCCAAATGCCTGGCGGAACAGCCAGGTCTTATACCTTTGTCAAAAGGAGGGGAGGTCCGAGGTCACCCAAGGCCTTTGCCAGGAGGGAGTTCCATAGCCTCTGTGTGGCCACCAAGAACGCCCTCTCCATAGTCACCCCCCCCAGGATACCCGGGGGACCTCAAGAAAGGCGCCCCTGGTCGACCGCAGGGTTCGATCCAGAGCCTGGGGAGTGAGGTAGTCCTGCAGGTAGATAGGGCCCACGCATGTACACATACGTGTATATCTACATACATACACACGAATAAAGGACTGTGAAAATAGAGATAAGTTTAAGATAGTTTACTTAGGCTTCCTCCGTCATCAGTAACACAGTTGATTTTTAAATGGGGTACTGTAAGCCAAGGTGACAGTTCTAACACTCCAGAGGATGGAGAGAGTTCTCAGGTAGGTGACATTTGATATGTGGTTGCCAGAATGCTATAAACAATACAAGAAAAGATTAAAGTTCACGTATTATCCTCTAAATTGAGACCATTGGGTGTTAGGGTGTCAAGCCTGTAAATCCAGAGGTTTTCTCTAGCTTCTAGCAACTCAAGAGTTGGATGATTTTTCTATTGGAAAGATTTCTAAGTCAGAGAGGGTGTGATCTGCTGAGTTAAAGTGTCTTGCAACAGATTGTTCCAGCTTCTTTGTCACAATAGCTGATCTGTGGTTTCTGAACCGGGTACAGAGGTCGTGATTATTTTCCCAACATACTGCATGTGGCATCCAGAGTGTTTGCATTCTATCACGTATTACTTTTCTAGACTTGCAGGTGCTGTTCTGTTTGATGTAATAGGTCCTACCAGTTCTGCTTTTGAACATGGCCGTCTCTTTCAGATGGATACAGGTGATGCAAAGTTTGGAATCACAGTGATGTGATCCAGGGTTGCTAACAGGCGATGTTAGTTCAGATCTTACAGTAATTTACGTAGATTTGGAGGTTGATGAAAAGCAACCAAAGGAGGACAGCTGATGGCTTTTTTAAGATGGAGTGAATTACCTACTAAGGGGTAGCTCTCCTTAACTGCGAGGTGATACTTGGGAGATGCTGGATGAAAGCCTACCACAAAAGGGATGCGGTGTTCCTTGTAAGTATTTGTCTCACCTTTGTGGAGGAGGGATTCCCTAGTTTTGATAGATGCCCGTGTCTATTTTATTACTTTGTAAAGTGCCAGGTACACTGCTGGCGCTATATAAATGTTTGTTAATAATAATAATAATAATGTTATAATCAATGACATGGGGAGAATATCCCGTTTAGAAGATGCTCTGAGATCTTTGGTTCATTGGAGGTAATTTACGTTGTTGCTGCAGATGTGTCTAATCCTAAGAGCCAATCTATAAATGATGGGTTTTTTAATGTGTCTAGAATGGCAAGAACTCCAGTTTAAGTAAAGATGAACATCAGCGGGTTTACACTACAGATCTGTGATTATCTTGTTTTGCTCAATGTTAAAGAGGACATCAAGAAAGGGGATGTAAGAATTATCGACAGTGCTATTACAGGTGAATTTTATAGTAGGATGGATGGAGTTGCTATAGCCCTTATATTGTTCAAAACTGTCCTTGCCACTAGTCCAGATTACAAAGATGTATGTCATCAATGTACTGCCACCGTACTAGAGGCCTGTGGTTAGATTCTTCAAGGATAACTTGTTAGAGTTTACCCGTAAATAAATTAGCATAAGACGGAGCTATGTGGGAGCCTGTAGCTGTACCTTGTATTTGTAGGTAGTGTTTATCATTAAAGGTAAAGTTACTGCAAGTGAGGACCAGTGTAGCTAATGCGATGATAACTTCTGTGGGAAGTTCTTTAGAAATTCTGCAATTTAAAAAAACCTTGAGAGCCTAAATATCATCATTGTGTGGTATAGTGGTGTAAAAAGAAGTGACATAAAATGTTGCTAGTATGGTATCATTATCAAATTGGTGCTGTTTATTCAAGGATTCAATCATAAGTAAAAAAATCATTGGTGTCTGATATACGATGGGAGGTTTTGAACTAGATTTTGTAAGTGCAAGTCAATATACAGAGATATCCTTTCAGTAGCTGTGTTGTTGCCCGAGACAATGGGCTGTCCTGGGTTATTAGTTTTATGAATTTTAGGCAACATGCAAAACCGTCCAGGAGTAGGATTTGGGTTGATGAGCAGATCAGCTGTATCATTGTTCATTAATTTTCTTCATTTAAACCCTTGTATAGTGCTTGAAATGTGCTCATTAAAGATCTTCTGTAACATCTTGGTTAAGGAGTTTGTAGGTCTTGTCATCCTTAAGTTGTCTCAAGCCCTCAGAGATGTAGCCTTCCGTTTTAAGCACCACGACAGCATCTCCTTTGTCAGCAGGTTTAATAACAATATCACTTCTCATCTGAAGATTTCTTAGGGGTTGTTCTTTCTTCTTTGGAAAGGTTGTCAAAAGTAGGTGGAGGCATGTGGTTATGTATGATCCTGCTAAGTGATATAAGAAACGTTTCTAAGACAGGATTTCTATTGATGGTGGGTGTCCAAGTTTTTGGAGGGAGGAATTGATAACGAGGATGCTTGTGGTAATCCTGTATATTAACTTCACTTTCATTATAAAATATTATGTAAGCCTGCATCTTCTTTCAAATGATTTGATGTCATTCTTCATTTGGGCTATATTATGTTCTCTAGGAGTTGGGAAGAAGTTAAGTCCCTTAGATAGAAGTTTGAGTTCACTCTGTGATATGCTTCCATCAGTGAGGTCTATAACGAGTTTGGAGTCATTTGTATCATTTATACAAGTTACACTTGTGTTCAATCTTGGAGACTTTAGAGAGAATCTTCTGAATCTCCTGTTTTTGGTGTGTTTATTGGTATACTTATATTTCTGAGTGGTAGAAAAAGTGTCTCTAAAAACAGATCCCTGTAAAATAGTTAAATGGAAGACAGGAAAGATGATATCTTAGAATGTCACTTTTTAGTTTGATCCTTTTGATGGCATAGGTAGTACAATAAATTATATGTCCTGTTGATTTGATACAAGAGGTTATCATGGTCATTTATGTTAAGATAGTGTTTCTGAAGCATAAGTTCTTGTTGGAGGCCTTGTTTCAGTGTCTTCATCTTTTGGAGATTCTCTTTAATTACAGTAGATACAAGGGATGTTTGGTTTTGTACCAATTAGAAGTAAAAGTATCTTCTAGAATTGATGAAGGTATGACGATCTCGACGCCTTTAGGGATAATATGTAAAGTTACATATACTTTAAGATGTTCTATAGTAAGTTGACATTTTGTAATTTTTTCTTCTAAAAACACAACGTACCTCGGATGAAAGTGGCTGTTACTCATGGTGGTTATATATATTTTATGCTGCTGCTAGCTGCCCCAAGTCTCTGGGGGAAAGGTGGGATAAAAATCTAGCTAACTAAGTGTGTTACATGATCTGTCAAGCATCTGATATGGGTGGTTCTCTCCCCCTTCCTCTCAGAGAAATGTGCAAATTTAATTTTTTAATGCATACAAATTTTGCTTCAGATATCCTTTTCACTATTCTTCAGATAGCCTTTATTTAGTAATTAACATAACTAAGATGGCAGAATATAGGATTAAAATGTCTGCAAATCAAAAGGAACAGTCATGTAGAAATGATTGATTGTTAGCACAACCAATCATTCCAACTTGGGAGAAAAAGGCAGTGAAAATCCCTGTACCTAACTACAGAAGGCTAAATATTCTGATCTCATGGCCATGGTTTTGGCCTCAGAAAACTGTACAGTAAAAATACTAAACAAAAAAAAATGGCCCTTATTCAAAAACATGGAGGGGGGGGAGGGAGTCTTAACGTACAGAACTCCAGATTCAAGGGTGAGCACATCTAAGAGCATCTATGGGAAAATCATTTTGGGTCAGAAATCTTCTCACAGAATTTGTGAAGGAAAGAATGAATAACTGAACCAAGAATGCTAAAAAATTATATATTTTCATAAACCTTCTATTTATTTATACAATTAAAACTGAAGGACAAGACAGGGTGCCAGCACAAGAATATCCCGATTTAGAGCATAAGGACATTTCAATGTCTTTGTATAAAGCAAAGAACAATGGAGCTGAAAGTTTTTAGTTTAATCACTTTTTTTTTTACCTGGCATTGCATCTCCTCAGTACTGATTTTTAATCCAGCTGTGGAGCTCTCCGTTTCTCCATTCACCATACCAGATTCCATGGCCAGTAAATCCAGAGTTCTTATAGTGTGAACATAAAGATCTTTGTTTAATTTCAGTGCTGCTTCTAGGACCAGGATGGAATCAGTAGCCTGCTCTTTCAGCTATAGAAGTTAAAATACATTTTTAAAAACTCAGTTGCTCAATGAATAGATAATTGTCAATAAAATCAAAAGTGTTCAAATGAACTGGGAAACAGGACACTTTGAAAGCTATTCCATATAATTTGGAAAAGAGTCATCCCCATCCCACCCACCCCAATAGAACAAGCAGTTCTACACCATATCAATAAGGCTGATCAGCACTAATGTGCGCCCTCCCATCTGTTAAGACCCTGCCCAGCCCCACCACGAGGCAAGGGTCAAGGATCGAGCCCAGAGGAGTGAGTGTATTCTGGCTGCCAAACAGCTGATCAGCGGGAGAGGCCCCTTCTCCCCAATCAGTTGTTTGGTGGAAGCACCGAGGGCCTGAACCTGCTGCGCAGCAGGGGTCGGGAGTGCTGTCCCAGGTGGGCGGCTCCTTGGCTGACCTGTGGCATGGAGACACGTGACAGCAGCCCCCCCACTCAGATTCCCCCAAAGGGTGGGGGGGCTGCTAATTTGAACTGCCTTCCCCGCCAGCCTAAAGTGTGGCAGCTACGATGGCCCTCCTCGGGGCAGCTAGGAGATCTGGCTCACCCATCTCGTTTGTTTTCACCCACAGATAGTGTTCTCCTGGGGGTTTCTGGGCCAGAATTCATGGGGCTAGCAAGGTGGGTACTGGGGCAATGGGCTGCAGCTAGTGTATGGTGCTTCCAGGCTAGGAGCCAACTGCTCTTGGTCACTACTGCACAAGCTGGAACCAAGGAGCAATGTAGGCTCAAAGGAATGGAAGAGGCTCGGAGTCAGGAGGAATTGGGACAATGGGGTCTGGGAAGGATAGTAGAAGCTGGAGCCTAGGAGAAAAAAGGAGCCAAGATGCCAAGGGGTGTGTCAGCCCAGGAAGGGTGACAGCTGCTGCCCATGTCCAGAAGTGAGACTCCCTCCCTCCCCTGCCACTTACGGAAACCAGAGCTACTTGGTTTCCAGCTTAGACAGACAGGCAGGCATGAGAGAGAGAGAAATTCCTCACAGACCCTGGCAACTACAAGGAGGGGCAGTTGTTGTCATTTTCTGCTCCACTGACTGGAGACAGAAGGGGTAGCTAGGAAGGAGGAAGCAGCATCAAAGCCCAGTGCAGCAATGTAAGGATTCTTCCCCTCCTCTGCCTATCCAAGCCAGGGGGGTGTTGGGACTTTGGTTTCTGAAGGGGTGAAGAACTCCCCACACCTGTAGTGGGCTCAAATACCCCTCCCCACTCCTTGCCACTTCCAGGCAGCAGAGATGGGGATAGTCTCCTTCCCAACAGAGAAGGGGAGCAACCATCGCAACTGGAGCAACCTAATGGAAATCCCCCTTGCGCTGGGACCCACCATCACCATGACTGCAAGACTGTGGAACCATAGAGCCTTGAGCATAGCTCAAAGAAAGCACATATTTGGATGAATTTCAGTTCAAAGTAGTGACATTTAATCCAATTCAGTTATCGCTCTGTCATATGCTGCTTTTTCCTCTTGTCTGAAACACAGGGAAACTATGATAAAAGCAACTGTTTGTCCACTACATGTGGAGAACATCATGCCAGTGAGCTAAATACACCCACAGTCTTTTGTTTTATGACCCCCTTACAACTCATCGATACGGCCCACAGACCCCATCCCAATCTTGAACTCACCACTTTCAAAATATTTTCTGTTAGTTCCTTTTCTTGTTGCATTTGATTCATTCTAAATAAAAAACACAAAAGTGATTTGGAGAGGGTCAGTCAGAAACATTGTTGCTCATACAGTCACAAGTTTTTATTTTGATGCAATTTGTTTTAGATGCAAGTTGCACTTTTACCAGATTGCAGGATATCTTGACATTAGTTACAAAATATAGATGGGATGGAGAACATGCCCTCTGAATAAGAATTAATTTAGAAGTTTTGGAAGTTTAAAATTTTATACACATCTCTAAAATGTCAGAAAACATTCATTTTCCTAATCGTTTCTAGGTTCAACATTTACAGTACTTTTGTGATTAATATTTTTAAAATCTGTTTGAGGAACTAAATGTAGTTAATTCTAAGGTTACCAAGTATGTTAACAGAATCTGCAGTTAGGGTTAGCACCTATTGCCAGATGAGCAACGTACACCACCAGACATTTTAAAAATATTACCCACTACCACACATGAACAGAAAGGGCATTTCTTACTACACAGGGATTCATCCTGCACATCTAAGTTAGCTTTATTTAAAGAAAGAAAAAAAGTGTCAGATTCTGACATAGGCCTTAATTCATTCCACAGTATCTTAGGGATAATGCTTACAGGAATGTACAGATTAAAAAGTCAATCCAAGATTATGTTTTTATGAAAAAATATTTTTTTTATTAGTAAGTATAATAAAATGACCTGAAAGATGCTGAAGGGAACAAAACTTTAACTCTAAAATGGCAATCCAATAGACCAAAGGCTCTTCAGATTCAGTCTGGAACAATATACCCTGGTTGATTTACTAGGATGGTATAAGTAAAGACAACTTGAAGCTGGCAGAGTGGAGTCATAATTTAGCCTACTAACTAAAGTGAAACATACCTGTGCCACCATTTCCTCTATTTTTCTCAAGCTCTGGGTAAATTAACACAGTTTGATAGTTGGCACATCAGCTGCAGGCGCTTCTGTAGAGTAACCGTTTTCTAGATCCCATGCAGTCGTGCTTTTGTCCAGGTTATGGCACAGAGACAGCGCTTGTGGCCTTGGTTGACGACCTCCTGGTGGAACTAGATAAAGGTCATATGACCCTGCTGGTTCCGCTAGATCTATCAGTGGTCTTCAATACCGTTAACCATGAGAAGTTGATGACCCACCTGCGGGACCTAGGTGAGGCAGACAGTACCATTTTGCAATGGTTTAATTCCTACCTTGCAGATAGATCGCAGCGAGTGGTACTAGGGGATTGTACATCTTCCCCAGGGGCCTCCCGTGTAGGGTCCCACAGGGTTCCATTCTGTCCCCTCTCTTCTTCAACATGCATATGCAGTCACTAGGGGAGGTCGTATGCAGCTGGGGAGTTTGCAGTCATCAATATGCAGACGACGACACGCAGCTGTATCTTTCATTTTCATCTGAATCAGGCCCTGCTGCCTCGTTGCTTTCCCGATGTTTGGCAGCTGTGGGGGACTGGATGAGGTCGAGCCGATTGAAACTCAATCCCAACAAGACAGAGGTGATGCTGGTGGGGGGACTGGAGATCTGGAAAGAGGGTGTCAGACCCGTTATTGGGGGCGTTCGTTCTCACTTGGTTCCATCTGTGCGGAGCCTGGGGATGCTCCTGGACTCATAGCTGTGCCTGGATTCCAAGGTGTTGGCTGTGGGCAGGAGCGCCTTTTGCCAATTACATCTGGTGAGGAGGTTCCGCCCATGTCTCTGACTCCGATCTCACCACTGTTTTCCAGGTATTTGTCACCTCGAGGCTGGACTATTGCAACTCACTCTATGTGGGGCTGCCCATGGGAACAGTTTGGACGTTGCAGCTAGTAGGTCTCAGGAGGGGGATAGGTCTCAGGGAGCACATCCAATTGGTGCTCTAAGCACTGCACTGGCTGCCTATGGTCTTCGATTCAGGGCGTTGGTTTTAACCTTTAAAGCCCTACATGGCCTGGGCCCTGCTTACCTGAGGGATTGCCTCATCCCCCAGACCAGCCCCTACAGTCATCTGGGAATGCCCTCCTGGAGGTCCTGCATTATCGGTGGGTCCGTACAGACAGGAGGGCGTTCGCATGCCGCACCGTTACTATGGAATGCACCCCCGGTGGAGATTCGTCTCAGTCCAGATCTCCTTGCTTTCCGGCGGAACTGTAAGACCTGCCTTTTCCACCAGGCGTTTGGCAGGGAAGAGAAGGGGGTGAATTGGGTTAGGTGGGGATAGGAGGGGAATGTTTACTGCAGATCTGGAATATTGTATATTTGATATATTTTGTATATTTATTATAATGATTTTATTGTATTTTTAACATATAATATGTAAGCTGCCTCGAGTCACCATAGGTGAGAGGGTGCGGGATACAAGTCCAAGGAAATAAATAAAAACATATAGTTCGTACATTCGTATTTTCAGTGGAATTCACTCCCAGAGGAGGCTCGGTTGGCTCCCACTCTCCTGCTGTTTCGGCGTGTATGTAAGACCTGGCTGTTCCGTCAGACTTTTGGCGAGGGGGGGTGGTGGGGGGTTTCCCCACATACTGTATTTTTAAATCGTTTTAAATTTTTGTATATTGTTTTTATTGAATGTTGTTCGCCGCCTCGGGCTGCCCTGAGGGCAGGAGGGGCGGGATATAAATTTTAAATAAATAAATAAAATAAAAATAAATATTTACATTTGTTTTTATTCTGAATAATTTTCTGATCTTCCAACAATACAGTGATCCAAAGTTTTAAATTGCTAAAGATGATTTATGTGCTGTAAACTGAGAAGTCAGACCCGAAACTACAGAATAAAATATTTATTTATTAAGTGTGTCACTTACACGCTCAACTGAGATGGACCAGGTTTCACTTGTTTCACAGGAAAACTACTTTTGACAATGGTTCTTATGGCCCTATACAAAAACAAAGGTGAAAAACATTTTAAAAAAACAGTTGTCGCTCTCATGAACGTTATCTAGGCTTCCACAAAAACATCTCTGATCTATTTCATTAAAACCTGATGGTGCTATGTTCTCTGTATCAGTATTTAAGACACTGAGACCCCATCCAGCTAAGCATACCGCCAGCACAGAGACAGCATTCGGGTCAGAGCGCGGCATTCCCCTGTACATGTGCTAGTGGAACTACTGGGTTGAGGTGGAACACCAACGGTCAGGACGCTGCATCAGTGATGGAGTACTTCCCTCCCCTCATCACCACTGCCCACGCCCCGTGCCCAGAGGGACATTGTCAGGCAGCAAAACAGCTGCCCATCCGAACTCCACACACAGATGCCATGGAAATGCAGGTTAAACAATGCCACCCCCAAAGGGGCCAACAGCCCTCCAGGCCCCTCGATCCCTGATGTTCCATGTGTCGTCTACGCTGCCTCTGTGTCTGGTCTGAGCAATTGCAGGAGCTGCACAGCAGGCAGCCGGTTCCTAAGGATTCAGTGCAGCTGGAGAGGTGTGTGGGGAAGGGCACCATCAAGTTTGCTTAACCACCCTCACGCATGCGCCCCCCCATCACACACACCCCCATGCCCCCATCTGGGAGAAAGCGTTTCCACTGCTGGTTTGCCCCCAGAACCTGGTGCAGGCTGTTGTAGCATACTTGTGCATACTCTCCCTTCAGACCCCAGGGTACAGAGTTCCTGAGCCCTGGCTGCAACTCTGCCAAACTTGGAAAAGGGCAGCTAATTGATCAGCTCTTTGCTTCCCTATGATACAGTCACAGCCTGGGCTTGGGAGCTTTGTGCCCCAGGATCTGAAGAGAGATTGTGCACAAGTATGCTACAGTAGCCTGCAGAAACTTGGATCCCTCTGTGCTGGATTCCGTGGATGAAGCAGAAGCAGTGCCTGCTCCCTGCAGTGGTGGGGCTGGGATGGGTTCCTCCATGTGGCTTAGTCCCAACGAAAGGGCTCAAAGCACATGCACCCAGGCCCAAAGGCTGCCAGCACTCCAGGTGGGATGGGGAGGACAACAAGGCAATGTGTGGGCTCTCTATGGAGAGCAGGGGGGCCTGTCCCACCTAGTTGCAACAGCTTCCTCCTTTGTTTTGGGGTTGGGCGCTGGGCACTGGAAGTGCACCCCAGCACACATGGGAGCGGTACAACACCACTTTTACAGGCTGCAAGAGATGCTCTGTCCCTGCTGCTTGGTGAGACAGCATCAGGATTCAAGTGCTACTCGAACCCAGTCTTACTCAACTATCCTCTGGGAGCAGGGTATGATTCATGTCTGCCCTGGTGCCTATTGGCCCACCTCTACCTCCTGCCCCGCCTCCTTGTCTTGTTGCCTCCGCCATTCTCACTACAACCTGCCCATCTCAGGGATCAGTAGGGGGATGCAATGTAGCAAGCACTGGCATATCTGCGTTCTCCAGTGGCACATATCCCTTGAACACCAGTGCAGAGCTGGACTAGGATCCAAGTCACTTTCAAATTTACACAACTGTGAAGAAACTAAGGTGGCAGCAAGAATGCTCTCCCAACTACCACCACCACACACACCTCTTTGAGATATTATTACATAGGAAAATAAGTTATTTCTTCCAAGATGTCTTCAGATTCAACAACTTGCTAGACTATAAGAAGCACCTTCAAAAAACACCTGAAGATTTCTTTTCCAGGTACTTTTAGGATCCAATGCTGGTTTGATGTGTTGTTTCCCCCCTTATTACCTTCCCCTTTTAAACTGTTTTAAAATAAATTTATTCTAACTGGGTTTTACACTGTTTTATCATATTTTTATGTTGGAAAACACTCCGAGCACCATTTGGCAGGGGAGCGTGCTATAGAAATCATTTATTATTATTATGCCTGAGGCAGGAGGGGCAGCATATAAATTTTCAAAATAAATAAATAAATCCAACGTACACAAGCACAAAATATTATTATAGTTATACATGGAAATTCAGACATATACTCCTATATACATTAAAAAAAGCTTTGCTAACAAAACTTTACACCCCTTTTAAACCTAGAAATGCTTTAAAAGCACTTCTCTGACCTGCCCTAGTGACTGCTACTAGTAGAATGCAATTAGTATTAATCTTAACAGCTCCCTCCATATCTGAGATACAGCAATAAGACACCAAAGAAAGTAAGAATTTTACCATCTGTTGTAGAGTAGTATAGCCATGGCAGTGGTTGGAGGTAAACCGGACAGGTCCATATCTACATGTTTAGTTCCTGGAGGAACTTTACTAATGCACAGTAGTTCATTCAGCAACATATTCAGTACAGGAACTGACAAACTAAAACAAAAAAACAACAAGATGTTCCTATTATGTAAAAGCTCTGCTTCTAGTAAATCTAGCTAAATGTAAAACCTGCCAGCAATCAATATAATACTTTAGCTAATACTGAACTCTTAAAAGAAGAAGAGATGATTTGTTCCTCTATATTTTTTTAAGGTACCATAAATGTTATAGTCCGTACCTCTTCTCTAAAACATCCAAATCCCACTTTAAGTGTGCGGCCACTTTCAAAGCCAGAAGTTTTAAAATACGGTTTCTCTTGTTATCAGGTGGAGGCTGCACTTGGTTCTGCTCATTCACTGAAGGTTTTGAAGCCTGCTCCAAAAACTGAACAATCAGCTGAACAGGTGGCGGATCTAGAACATACGGAAGAAACTTAATTGTTTTTAGATAAACAAGTTGTATCACATGGGATAGGAATAAAATTAAACTAAGACTATTAAGCAGAGACGTAATTAAGATACTGTTTGAGAAGCGCTGTCCCAGAATGTTACAAGTTTACTAACGAATCCAAGAGTAAACAGTGATAGGGTTTCATCACGCAGAGAGAGAAGAGCAACTACACCTCTCAGGAGCCCAGCAGGCAGAGAAGGGGTTAGTGATCCATGCACAGCAAGCAGTAGAAGCCCAAGGGGGGCTGCTCGCTTACCTGGGGAAGGTTTCTTCAGGTGCTTCTCTAGCAGAGACTCCTCTAGCAGAAACTCAAACCAGGAGGTCTGAGGGGGCGTGCACGGCCGGCTGGAGGTGGCAGCCTCCCGGTCAGCGGCTTCCGCGCTCATCTTCCTCTCCCAAGCTCTGGCCTTCCAGCCCCTTGTTCTCTGCCCTGGAAAACCAAGGGCTCTCGGCGTGATACAGGGGCCGCGAATGGCCCACAATTCCCTTCAGCTCCCGCTCGCCCCCCTCGATCATCCCTTCCCCTGGCTGCACCCCGGCAGCTCCCGCCCCAAGTCCCCTACAGATCTGCCTACCAGGCACCAGCCCTTCAAACCGGCCCAGGGACCGCTCCCCGCCCCCCTTCAATTACCCCTCGCGCCGTGGCCCCTACTCCCCGCTCCAAAATGGCTGCCGGGTCTCCCGGAAGAGGGCAGCCCAGCAGGCTCCGCCCTCGCTCAGTGTCTCCGCCCATTGAGGCGGCGGCGGCAGCAGCAGCCGGGCCTGGAGGCTACACTCCAGCTCCGCCCCGCAGTCTCCAGCTCGGCGAGCGGAGCGCTGCGCTGTAGCAGTGGCTGCTGGACTCCCTGGGCTGGGGAAGTGAGGAGCAGGACGGAGGGGACTGACTGCTCTGCTCCCGGGAGCTGGCCCGGCAAACGGATCGGGGCCAGGATCTACTCTGCCCCCTTGGCTCTGCTGCTGCTGCTGCAGTTACGATTGGGGAGAGACAAAATTCAGGAGGCCCGGGTTGAGGCTGTTCACTAACATATTCTATTCATGCTGCGTGTTGTGTTTGCTTATAACATTTGGGGTAGGTGGTATGAGGGGTGAGGGTTTTTTTTGGGGGGGGACCTTTGGCCTGGGGTTGCGGGTGGCCATACCTCCCCTTTAAAAGAGGACACTTGTGAAAAATACATGTTGCAGGGCTGCATTGGTTCTAATGCAGCCCTGAACCATGTATTTTTCACAAGTGTCCTCTTTTAAAGGGGAGCTATCGACTGGCCACCCTACCTGGGGCCCGTGGTAGCTGTTGGCATCCCTGCCCACAAGCCTCCTTGGCTCTTCAGTGCTACCTATAGTACTCCAGCAAGTGCAGCAGCCAGCTTATCTGAGCCCCGGTTTCCCAAAGATTAGCTGCTCTTTTGCCTTGGACAAAGAGCCTGGGACAATACAGGATTTTCAAACCTACCACCGGCTACCACGCAAAAGTGTATTTGGGTCCCTCTCAGCCTAATGCTGTTGCTATCACCAGCAAGGGAAGGGACCGGCGTCCTGGTTTGTGTAAAGCTAGGGAATGGGTGGACTTAGAAAAGAAACATACAAAAATGAATGATAAGGAATTCCAATTAGAAACAATGGAGGCAGCACCAATGGCAATAGTCCTTAATGGGCAGAAAATCAATACAGCACATTCTGAAACACTGCCCGTGTCACTTTCGGCAACTATAAAACACTTTCAGAACTTCATTGGTAGCTTTTGTCACCCATTGGTCAATTTCTGTACTTTCGCATCGCTTTTGGAGCCTGTTGGTCACTTTTAGCAATTATCAATTGCTTTCAACACTTTCCAGTAATTTTTGACACCTATTGGTCACTTTCAGATCACTTTCATCAACTTTCAGTAATTTGTAGTACTTTCAGCACCTATCAGTCATTTTTGGTACTTTTGAGTTGCTTTCAGATTTATCAATAGTTTTCGGCAACTATTGACAATTTCCAGTCTCTTTTGGCATTTCTCAGGATTTACTCAACATCTGGTAAGGGGCGCTTCAGCTTTAGTTGTGGTTTGGATCCAACTTCGAACATTCCATTGTAGGTCAATTTGGACTTGTGGCTCTTGTGTGTCCCCCTCAGAATGTAGGGGACTGGGTTGGTTGGCTAGTGCGGGGGCCCCCAGCAATCGGGACCACCTGACTCTTGGTGTTAATCCTTTGTGCCCAGGGAGGGGGGTGACTCTGCTCTGCTGTGGTTTTGCCAGCGTCTTGTTTCCATGCTTATTTATTTTTCAAATCGATACACTGCCCTTCCCACAAGGGCTCAGCGCAGTGTACATTCATAAATATTAGCACAGAAAATAAATAATTAGTGCAGTAAAACACTCCCTCTCCTCAGAATTCCTGCCTGCCCCACAACCCTACCAAATAACCCAACCAGCCCTCATCCCTGCCCACCAAATGCTCTTCCAAATAAAAAAGTTTTACACCGCTTCCGGAAGATGCTTAGTCTTGGGCTCAAGCAAACCTCAGATGGAAAGATATTCCATAAAACTGGGACAACAACCAAAAACGCCCTCCTGTGCACCCCCATCCTATGGACCAGGGTGACAGATGGAACCTGCAAGAGGGTCCCNAGGCAGCCAGTGCAGACTTCAGAGCACAGATGTAATGTGCTCCCAGTGACTTGTCCCCAAAAGGAGATGAGTCATTGCATTCTGATCTGCACCAGCTGTAGCTTCCAAACAGTCATCAAAGGGCTGGGCAGCCCAAAGCAGAGCATGTTGCAGTAATCTAGCCTCAAGGTGATGAAAGCATGGATGACAGTGGCCAGATCCAAGGCAGAAAGAAAAGGCAGCAGCCTTCTCATCAGATGGAGTTGGTAAAAAGTGCTCCTGGCCACCACCGCAACCTGTCAATCCAGGTGCAGAAAGGGGTCCAGAAGCACTCCAAGGCTGCGAACCCAATCGCCCAGACGGGGATGGACCCCATCAATGACAGGTTTCCCAACCCTCTCCAGGTCATAGGACCAGCCAGCCATCATCACTTCAGTCTTGTGAGGATTTCCTCAATCAGCTCACCCTCATCCAGTCAAATAAAATCGAATCAAATAGAGTTTATTGTTAGCCATCCGGCCATCACAATATTAGATTAAACTAAAACATAGAACAAGCACTTTAAACAATGACTAAAATAAATAAAATCACCTAACCGACAACAGAGAAAGAGTATACAACCATAAGCAGATACTATTCACAATTCTGCGAATGATAGAATTAATATAAATTTAACTCCATAGTCACAGTAATTATAATTCAACCATAGTAGCCGGAATTGATGAACAATTGCTAAATAATTTGTAAAAAAACATCATACCTATTCTTAAAAATCAGAACATGATTCCAAAAGCCATTAGTACAGCCCATGTTATAAGGAAGAAATTATAATAACCCCTCTGGGATAATGAAATACAATAACTAGAAACAATCTTCATAATCATCTTAAGAACTCTACTCCTAAAGAAAATCTAGCTCATTAATTCGATCTAATCAAAAACATTTAGTTCTGCCTGGCACAAGGTAAATAGAAAGTTCACACTACAAGCATGAAAACAAATATAATCAAAATAAATAAATACAATGACAGAATATTCAGAATAATAAAATTGCATAAATTTAGCTCCATTGTCTAACATTTAACCCAGAATAAAAATAGACAAATTGACAGATATTATGCAATCCATATATACCATCCGACCTAATCTTAAAAGAGGGAGACTCAAAATATAAGAACAGGACCTAATAGCTTAACCCATACCCTATGTAACCGTTTGTAATAACCCCCATACAAAAGCAATAATAATGACTAATAACAAAATCTACATAAATCATTATAAGACTTAATCTCAAATATAATTCGAGACAAGACATAAAATAGAATCTGCAGTAGAATTTATAATAGTCTAACGAATACGCCTGATTTTAAGTGCAAACAAAGCCACTTTATGTGATCTGCCAGAGTTCTTATCATTAAGTAGATAAATAATTCATTGTAATGTAAGGTGGAGAATTCCGGATCACAACTAGTTTCCTCCCATAATTTATAATGATATGAAGCATACAGAGGGCATATTGCTACATAGTGCACCAAGTCTTCAATGCCAGTTCCACAAGGACAGATACGCTCGGAATAAGGTGTATGAGCGTATCTGCCTAACAATACCAGTTTGGGCTGTCTGGAATCTAAGACTAGTGAATGCTTTCCTTAATTTCGGGTTCACTAGCAGATACGCTCGGAATAAGGTGTATGAACGTATCTGCCTAACAATACCGCAGTTTGGGCTGTCTGGAATCTAAGACTAGTGAATGCTTTCCTTAATTCCGGGTAACGGTTCACTAGCAGATCCAGATAACAGGCACCTTTATTAGAAGGGATCCAGTATTTATAGAAAGAAGACATCAGGGAACTGGCCGCTTCTGCTGTTAAATTCTGTGAGTCGATGTCTCTTATTCTGACATTTAGCATCTTAACAATCTCCTTACTCAAGTAAGGCAGGAAGAAATTCATCAAAAAACCCAATTTCTGGAGGCGTCTGGGCATGCACGCGCAGTAGCCGCTTTCGCGGGACGCTCCAGGCGGCCCAGCACAATTTTGCCGGAAAAAAAGGTAAAAACGTGGAACTGATCCCCCTAATGGGGAAAAACATAAAGAAGAACCCACCCCACCCCCCAAGAACCCACAAATAAAGGGTTGAGAGGGACAGAAAGCGGAGAAAAACCACAAAGAAGTGAAAGAGGTGGGGGAGGGGACCCGGAGCAACCCTGGGCAGACAGCATGGTGGAGGCACATGGGCTAGAGCACGGGGAGCAACGAGACCTCGCAGCACAGCTTGCAAGCCTAATAGACACAATAAATTCAAACCACGCTGACTCTAGAAAGCAATGGACACACTTAGAGAATGCAAATAAGCAGGTCGAGTAACAGAACTTTTGGGAAACGGGGATTATGGCTGATCTTAGAATATGTTCTTTGAATGTAAATTGATTAAACTGTCCAACAAAGAGAAAAAAGACGTGGCAATACACAAAGTGAGTAAATGCACAGGTACTGGCACTGCAGGAGACGCATTTATTGCAAAAAGATAATACCAGAATGAGAGATAAATACTTTGAACATATATATTTTGCAAATGCGGGGCAGAAAAAAGCAGGGGTATTATTGGCCTTTGCCCACACATTGAAATTTAAGAGAGGGAAAATATTGAAAGATCCAGAGGGAAGATACATAATGGTACAAGGGATGGTGGCAGGAGAACTGTTTACTTTTCTGAACCTGTATGCTCCTAATACGGGACAAACAACATTCATGACAAAGTTAGTGAAAATGATAGAAAAAGAAAGTCAGGGGACACTTATAATAACTGGAGACCTAAATAGCCCACTTACAAGGCTAGATAGATCAGGTGGGGGGAAACTGAAAAGAG
>QEPC01012389.1:1127053-1152387 GCA_003113815.1 Sphenodon punctatus
GGGGGGGGGAGGCGCTATGGGCTGTGTAGGAATGCTGTCGGCTCGGGGGGGAGAGGCGCTATGGGCTGTGTAGGAATGCTGTTGGCTTATTCCTCTCTCTCTGCTCCCCCTCCCCTCCGCAGTGAGAGGTCCCCGTGACGTCATGGAGCCGGAGACACGCAGCGTGCAGATCCAGTTCCCTCACTATGCTGCTGTCCTGCTGGAGTCTCTGAACAAGCACCGTCTGGAGGGGAAATTCTGTGACATCTCCATCCATGTCCAGGGCCGTGTTTTCCAGGCGCACAAGAGCGTCTTGGCTGCCTCCTCCCCCTACTTTCACGACAAGCTGTTGCTCAATGACACCAACTGCATTGTGCTGCCCAGCGTCATCGAGCCTGAAGCCTTTGAGAACCTCCTGCAGCTCATCTACTCTGGGCGCCTCAAGTTGCTGCTGGAGGCCCTGCCGAGCCACCTCTTGGTGGCCAGTGGCCTGCAGATGTGGCAGGTGGTGGACCAGTGCTCGGGGATCCTCAAGGAGCTGGACGGGGGCCCGTGCCGCCCATGGTCCAGCCGTGCCAGCGAGAGCCAGTCTCCAAGCAGCAGCAACTACTTTGCTGTGAAGGATGACGGGGAGGTGGCTGGTGGGGTGGAGGGGATGAGCCGCCGTCCCCTGTCCCGCTGCCCTGACAACGGGGAGGTGGTGAAGATCCGGGTCTCCCATGAGGAGGAGGAGGAGGAGGAAGAGGAAGAGGAGGAGGAGCGTCAGGCCCAGATCTGCAGTGGCTCGATGGACAAAGCGGTGAAGATTGTCCTGGAAGAGGCAGAGGAGGGTAGCAGAGGGGGGGGCTCCAAGGGCTCTGGGGAGCAGGAGTCTAGTTTTGCAGCCACCCGTGATCCACCCAAGATCATCTACATCAAGCAGGAACGCTTTGACCCCGACGAGGCAGCTGCTGCTGTGCTGGGGGGTAGCCCGGGGGGATCAGCAGCCGAGTCCAGCTTTCTCAAGTCCCTGGGGCGGCCACTGGGCATGGCTGAGGTGCCGGGGCTGGGCCTGGCAGAGTTCCAGGCCGGTAGCGATATCAGCTACATCATCCCAGGTCCCGGCAGTGCCAGTGCTGCCTCCTCCTCCCTGGCGGCGCCCGGCTTCACTGTCAAGGCGCAGCCACTGTCTTCAGACGAGTCGACCTTTCCCCAAAGCTCGTGGAAGCCGGTGGATCTGCACGGCAACGAGATCATCGCCCACGCGGTGCACGGGCAGGTGGTGCACGCGCCGGTCAAACTGGTGGCAGCACCAGACGGAAAGAAGTTTGGATGCCTTTGCGGCAAGCGGTTTGCAGTGAAGCCCAAGCGTGACCGGCACATCATGCTAACCTTCAGCCTGCGCCCCTTTGGCTGCTCCGTCTGCAACAAGAAGTTCAAGTTGAAGCACCACCTGACTGAGCACATGAAGACACATGATGGGAACTTGTACTCATGTGAGGACTGCGGGCGCAAGTTCCGCGTTCAGAACTGCTTCCTGAAGCACAAGGAGCTGTGTAAGGGGCAGGGCTGGGCCACCGCCTGCTGGACCTACAAATAGAGTGACGGCATCTTGCCTGGTGGAGACGGAGCCCCTGCCTGAGCATTGCAGCTGGGGAGAGCGTCTCCTGTACTCCCTAGAGACAGAGCCCCTGCCTGAGCGGAGCAGCTGGGGAGAGCATCTCCCGTACTCCCTAGAGACAGAGCCCCCTGCCTGAGCGGAGCAGCTGGGGAGAGCGTCTCCCATACCCCCTAGAGACAGAGCCCCTGCCTGAGCGGAGCAGCTGGGGAGAGCGTCTCCTTAGCCCCCAGAGATGAGAGTTCCCACAGCTGGGGAGAGCTCCCCACTGTGGCCAGAGACAGAGAGCCCTTCCCCCAGCCTGATCTCCAGAGCAGCTGGGGACCTCTCTTGACTCCTTCCCCGCCCCCCCCATCTGCTTTTGACTGATCTTCCAGTCTCACTGCCTTGTCTGTCTCCCATGGCAGAGTCTCTCCAGCAAGGACTGAGGCTAGAGTTGAAAGAATTTGCAGTTTTAAACTTATGACCAATATTTGTCTCTTGGGCGATACCCCACATTTGCACCCACCAGGTGGCGGTCCACTTGCCCCTCCGTTAGGTGTTTGCTGGACGTTAGCTGGCTCCCCACTCGTGGCGGCATGCAAGGTCATTGTGGGCTAATGCGCACCCATGTTTCCGTGTCTTTAATTAGGCTGCATGAAGCCTCCCCTGCACCCAGGTCTGCCAGCATCTAGTGTTCTGCCTAGCACGGCTGCAAGGGGGGAGAGAGTGTGAATGCGTGCTCTCAGCTGACAGGAGGCTGCAAGAGGAGTGAGTGAGGCAGGACCTTCTCCAGAGGATCTGCGCCTGCACTCCTCTCCGTTTGGGAAAGGGAGGGAGGGGTGAGGCTCCTGAGCTCCTTCCGTTCCTTTCCAAAACAGAGAGAGGAGTGTGGGGGCAGATCCTCTGGAGACGGTCCTGCCTGTACCCCAGCTCTCTCCTCCTGCAGCCATCCCTCAGCTGAGAGAGAGTACAATTGCTGCTTCTGCTGGAAGGTGGGGTCAGGGGCCAGGGCAGAAGCTGTCTCTGGCTGTGACCCCCCCCCCCGCCATTTCCATCAGAACCAACGCTGGGAAGAGGGGAAGACCTATCGCCAGTACCTGAGGTGCGAGCAGGGGCTGGTTGTTTTTAGCGCGTAGCGCTAATCCCCATCTGCATGGGGGCTACACAGAGCAAACACGGACTCCAGTGGGCTTGTGTCTTGTTCGAAAACACCCTTTGAGAAGCAAGCGCACGCTTGTTACTTGGTCCAGTTCGGTCCCTGTCGTTGAACCCTAGACCGACGGCGGGTTGCAGCCTCTCGGGCAGACCCCTGTCCACGACCTCCCTGGGTAGCTCAGTCGAGCAGGCAACTTTTCCTGACCTTGAACCTAACTTCAAGGTCCTGCCCACATCTCTCCGCCCTGCAATTTCAAGCCATTGCTTTGATCCGATTCCTCCAGATCTGGTTCGTGGAAGCCCGTTGCAGCAGATCTTGCTGCCAACCAAGAGCAAACATTTCCCATCTATTCATGGCGTCCTCCTAAATATTTGAAAACTGTCAACGTTGCCCTTCCTCTGCCCTGTTGCTGCCTTAATCTTCTCTCTTGGCCAGGCGTTTATTTTATTTATTTATTTATTCTTACCTTTTTATCCCACCTTTTCCCTGAAGACTCAGGGCAGCTCACAACATTGAAATGAAAAAACCAAAATATATAAAATACAATAGTACACTAAAATCCCTTAAAACTCAACCCACCCTGTGCCCCCACCTACGAATCCTCCTCCCCAACCCCTCGACCCAATCCCACCAAACCTTATCCCTCCCTGCCCAACGCCCAGCCAAACAAAAAAGTCTTGCATTTCCTCTGGAAGACAAACGGGCTCTGGCTTAGGCCAATCTCCAAGGGGAGGGAATTACATAATTGTGGGGCAGCCCCCGTTAATGCCTCCTTGCTCACCCTAGATACAGCAGCTTCACGGATCGAGGGCACTCGCAGGAGGGAGCCCTTGGCTGACCTTGGAGGCAATGACAGGACGTAGGGGAGGAGGCGGTTGGTCTTTCAGATACGTGGGGCCCAAGCCGTTTAGGGCTTTATAAGTTAAAACCAGCACCTTGAATTGTGCCCGGAAAGCTATTGGCAGCCAGCGCAGACTCTGGAGCACCGGTGCAATGTGCTCCCGGTGACCTGTCCCCGACAGACAGCGAGCCGCTGCGTTCTGCACCAGCTGCAGCTTCCAAACAGTCTTCAAGGGCAGCCCCACGCAGAGTACACCACAGTCATCTAGCCTCAGGGTTACAAAGGTGCAGATGACAGTGGCCAGATCTGAATCTCATAAAAAGGGTTGCAGCCTTTTTACCAACTTCATCTAGTGAGAAGCACTTCTGGCCACTGCTGCAACCTGATAATCCAGGTGCAGCAGTGGATCCAAGAGCACCTGATTTCTAACTGAAATCTCACTTCCTGATCAAGTCTTCTATGTTCTGCTTTCATGCACCATGTTTCTCAGCCAGATGGAGTAGTTCTTTCACAGCTGTGCGATGCCACCAGGGGTGAGTCTGGGATAGGATGCTTCTGCTAATACAACCTAAAATAGCATTTGCCTCGGATCACTGTGCTGTTCAGAATTTTGTTATTGGTGCTCTTTGCGATGTCTCGCCTGCGTTTCAGTGGCCCGCCAAATTTTTAATTGCATAAAAAACCCCTGCAAAATGGTGTGTCAGCAAAGGCACAAAAGTCCCTAATAACTAAATCTCCTGGTGAAAGCAGGAAACTGAGCGACTGAGGTGCGAATGGCCCAGTGCCGGACGTGGTGCATTCTGAACTGCTGAGAACTTCACAAACAGAGTCCCTAATCCCGTCATTGCGTTTCCTTTGTGCTAACAAGGCTAAAATTGCTAAAATCTCAATTTATTTCCTATTTTTGTTTCTGTACTCATGAAGGCCAGAAAGAGATGGTCCTTCTCTCCTCTCTCTGCCCTCCAGCCAAAGTAGCAGTTATGTCCCCTCTCCAAATCAGACTCTCGACTGCCCCCTCATGAGTGTACTTCAGAGTAACTGCCTGCCTTGCCTCTGTTCTCATGGGCAGGGAGAATCCCTCCCACTTGTAGTCAATATTAAATTCTCCTCGTGCTCCACAGGAGCATGCTCCTACCCTGGAAGAGGACCCTTCCCCCTGGGTTTAATCCTGCTTGTTTGCAGAGGAAATGTGCCTCCCCCAGGTTAAAGCTTGGGGAAAGGGGAATGGATGTGAGGTAGAAGAGATGGCTACTGCTTAATGAGGTTCATGGGGGGGGGGGGCGCTGTCTGGGCAGGAAGGGGCCAGCGCTGCTGCGCACCTCTCAACTTGTGCAGGTGCAAGATGCAGAACTGAGCCTACTGCAGTACAGTGGGCTGAGCTTTACTCCTGGCCTCCTGCAGCTGCTGTAGGAGACTCCATAAAACCAGGGAGATGAATACACTGGGGTCAAGAGGAGTCTGAGAACCAGGAGTAACCAGCTGGGGTGATGGGCTGTGGCCTGTATGTCCCAGAGGCCCCTTGGCGGGGGATCCAGGACTGCAGGGAGGGAGGAGTCACTCTGGGATCAAGGCTGACTGTTTATGTAGTGGAATTTAATGGTGATTTCTTTCACATGTAGCAAGTTGTATAAAGCAAACTCTGAACCAAATCTTTATATTGTATAAAGCTTTGTAACCGATTCCAAGGAAATGCAGACTCCTCTGTTTTGTTCACTCTGCCCTGCTGGTTCCGCTACAGGAAATTTGTGCTGGCCCTTGCTCCACAATTCCTGGCATGTGCCCTAGTCTCAAGCACTGGGAGAGGGTAGGGATCCTCCATAGGCTTCCCCCTCTAAAGGGACAGGGGGCAGCGCCTCTGGCCCCCAATAGACTTGGCTGGATGGGGCGATCAGAGTGATGGGGGTGGGGGGGAGATACAGATCCTAGATGGGTTAGGTGGAGGAATGAAACCAAGTCAAACCAGACCGGTCCATTGAGCTGGTCTGCAGTCTGGAGCTCGTGGTTGTGCAGGAGGCTGGGCTAAATGGGTTAGTGTGTGGAAGGCTTGGGGGCAACAATTATCGTAGCTATTCAGCTGTGCCTCGGCATCCTCCACCGGTGAACTCACAAGTGTTCCTGTTCTGGAGGCAGATCAGAAGATCTTGAGAGAGTTCTTCCCAATACTGATAAAGGCTGGCACGTGCATCACGGGTTATTATTATTATTATTATAAGCACTGGTGTAGCGCCAGCTGTGTACCTGGCACTCTACAGAACAATGAGATGGACACGGTCCCTGCCTATGGCTTACAATCTAATAGACACGGAGGGGGGGACAAGGGATAAAACATTCAAGCGGATGCGAGGTCACGTTTAGCACTTTGTCCTGCAGCTCAGCAAGGTTCCACTTGCCCTGCCCAGGTCTCTGGATCTAGAGTGAAAACAAGAGTATCTTTTCCAAACTCAGTGCACGTTTCACAAGTGTGCCAGAGTCCCCTGGCGGTTTCAGCCTCTCTGCTCCCATCTCCTATGATGGACTCTTGAACTGCATGGCCATCAAAGACACTTGCAACTCCCAAGACTCGCTCCTCCCTGGCTAAGATGCTCATGTCTGCCAAGAGAAACCAAATGCCAGGAGTGTTAAGATTTATTTTTCAAATATACATCACCCTTTCCACACAGGGTGGCTTACAACAAGACAATAAAATTCATATGATAAAACTCTCCCTCTCCTCAAAATGTCCACCCTTCCCAATAACCCAACCAATCCTCATCCCCACCTGCCAAATGCTTTTTCAAATAAAAATGTTTTGCACCACCTCCAGAAGATGCTCCAATGAAGAACCAGGGGAAGGGAATTCCATGCAACTGGGGCAGCAACTGAGAACCCCCCTCCGGTGCAGCCCTGTCCCGTGGCCCTATCGGATGGAACCTGCCAGAGGGAGCCTGGCCAACGGTAGGCTCCGCAATGGAACATGGTACGGCAGGTGCTCTCTGATATATTACTAACACTGAGTACTAGCAATGCTCAATGCAGTGTTACTAGCAATGGGGCACCCAGTTCTGGCTGCAGCGATGGAGGAGTTCACTATTTAAAAAAGGATAAGCAGCTTCTTCTGACCACTGCCCGCCATCTCAGATAGGAACAGAGAGGACAGAAGAACATGTTAGGTGTCAACACCAGAAGTCTGTCTCAAGCCCCTTCCTGCATGAGGAGGAGGAGACCTGTTTGAAGAGCAGGAGAGGCCACCACAAGCCTGCACGAATGCTTACCTTAAAGGCTGTTTAAGAGACCTCTTCTCTGCCAGTGTCCTTGACACCGCTGGTCTGGATTCAGATGATAAATTCCGTTCCTTGCCTGGGCTTCAGCAAGATTTGGGATTATGCTCCTAGGATCATGAGAGCTGCTTTACCTGGTGTCCCCAATACCTTTCCCATCACTCAGATTTGACTTCTTTGCCACTGTCATGGTGGCTGCTGAGCTTCTGCCTGGCCCAAACACTCAGCAGTGGGTGGATACATATGACAACCCATGCAGATAGCATGCACTGGTAGCCAGTGATTTTACATCCAAGTGCCTGTTCTACATGACTTTGGGCAAATCACTGTCAGCTACTGCTCCCGAATCCAACCTTCCCTGTAGCACTAACCTTGGTTCTTCTGTGAGGAGCTTCGTGATTCTCACTAATGGAATTGCATGATGCCCTGAGGGAGCAGCTCCCAGCTAGAAGATTCTGGAAGCTTCAGTGCTCCTACCTCTCCCTTGTAGTTTTGCGAGAGCGCAAGGGTATAAGAGGACGGGTTGGACCCTGGAGCCTCCGTTCTGGAACAGCTTGTGTCTAGAGAGCCTTTAGCAGTTCTTATTTGTTGCTACAATTCATAGTTGGATTAGTCTTCATAGTTCATTGTTGTCCATAGTTGTAGGCTACCTTAGTGTGTGAGCTTGCATTTCCCACCATTATGGCAGCACAGACTGGTAAATGGCCAGGATTCAATCCTTGCTCTATGGCTTACCAGCCGATCTCAGATCATCATGATTTCTGTTAAAGCATCACAATCCCACTGGACATCTTAATACATAACCAGTTTGGTGTCAGGAAGCCACAGCGTCCTCTTCTGAATCTTGTCCCACAACTCCAGATTACAGCCTGTCACTACGGTTTCTTTATGTTGCACAGAGTGAGAGAAGGGATCGAGCTATTTCCCCAGGACGAAGGTTTGGATCAGATAGGGAAATAGTTAGTTGACTTGCCTGTGGAGGAACAAGGTAAATTCCAAAGCCAGTATACCTTGCCACCTCTGAAAATGCCCTTCACCAAAAATAGCACTTTATCCTAAAAGTAGCCTTCAGTGGTGAAGTAATACAATGGAGCTTCATCTTCAGGAAAGTGGGGGGAAGAGGTGTGGAATGGTAAGGCAGGCACCCGGGAGAGTTGATGGAATGACAGGGAGGAGGCCGTGAGGAGCGGGTGGAATGACAAGTTGCTGGGAGAAATAAGTGATTCAAAGGCGTGACAAGGAGACCACGTGGAACCTTCCTGTCCTTCCGTCCCGTCCCTTGTTATTGTTCCCAATCGTCGGAGCCCCCTCCTTGTCATTCCATGACCCGCTCCTTGTTGTTCCACCCTCTCCCACCCCCTGTCAGTCATTCCGCACACCCCCTTTTAGCCCCATTTCCTATCCGAGAATCAGCTTCATTGTATTGCTGTACAGCCCATTAAAGCATATTATTGTTCCTTCCTACATTGCCATTTTTGCCAGTTGGCATTCAGGTTTCAAATAGGCACTCCAGGAAACTGCCATTTAATTGCCTGTAGTTTTCAGATACTAAGATGTGTGCTTGAACTGCACCTTGACAAAGATACTCCTCCGCTCAGAGTTCTGCTGGCTTTGGGGACTGATCCCCACTGCTGCACCCAGGGCCTTTTGTTCTATGTATTGTAGAGTTGCCAGTCAATGACACTTCACCAGGTGTCATGTCAGGTCTTCAACCCTAATGCACCATGCATAATTAGGCATAAAGGAGAATTGTGCAAAGACATACAAATTATTCGGTGTATCTAGCAGGAAGTCTATGAAAGGATCGGTAGTTTGTCTGCATTATTCAGTGAATATGCGGCACAGTTTGAATGGAATAAAGGGCGGTGCAGTTAACATACATCAAGCAGTTCTGTCGAGTTTGTAGTATTCAAATGTAAATCCAGGATAAGCTGGAAAATACCCCAAATGCCAGAAATTGTCATATCTACTCTAAGATTCAAGTGAGTCCTGTTCTCCCAAGGGTGGGAAAGTTGTGAATGCTGTAGCAATCATTACGTTACAGGGTTACTGGAGGTTACTAAAAGGCTACGAAGTCTTGCTGCTGCAACAGTAAAACAGATTGAAAACCACCTAGAGGACTAACATGGCATCATGGAAACCAAGCTGGTCAACATCTTGTGTAAAGAAACATGTCAACAGGGTTACACTGAGCATATTGACCAAATAGAGAAGAGGTACCTTGTTTCAATTATTTTTAAAACAAAAATCTTTTATGCTCTCTTCTAAACTGTTCTACAGGAAATACAAATGGCCATAAAAGTGTATGGTTCAACTGCTGCCGTGAGGCTAAACCGCCAGGGGACAAAACCAAGCGGATCCCCGAGCCACACCACCCTCTCTCTGCTCCCCTTCCACAACAGCTGCTGGACTGTGTAGAGCAAATGCACTCAGCCTTTTTGAGCCTGCCCTTGCCTTTTGCCATCTCACCTCAGCTGCTGCTGCTATCACACCCCTGGTTTAGAGCGGAATTCAGAGTGATGCTCTCGCTTTCTCAGTTTGAAAACATAAATTTAAATTGGTGACTGCAATTATTATTTAATTGATTACTACTTGAGATTTATGTGTATATATAAATATATTTTTATGCCTCCCCCTCCTGCTACAAGCATCTCGGGGCGGCTAACAACATGTTAAAATATCCAATAAAACATCCAATAAATTCATTAAAACAAACAAACATTTTATAACCCCTCATTAAAACAAACCCACCCAAACCCCCCCCCCCCCCCATCTCCCTTGGCAAGGGCCTGGCGGAACAGCCAGGTCTTATACTGTCTACGGCAAGAGGGGAGACCAGCGGCCAGGCGGACCTCTGACAGGAGGGAATTCCACAGCCGCAGCGCAGCCACCGAGAATGCCATTCTCATGGTCGACACCCAGGAAACCTGGGGAGCCTCAAGGACTGCAGAGGGTGAGGCGGTCCTGCAGGTAGGTGGGGCCCAGGCCATGTAGGGCTTTAAAGGTCAAAACCAACCTTGAATTGGGACCGGAAGACTATTGGCAGCCAGTGCAGAGAGTGAAGCACTGGAATAATGTGCTCGTGTCGGCCCGTCCCCTTCAGGAGACGAGCCGCTGCATTCTGCACCAGCTTCAGTCTCCGGGTGGGTAGCTATGCCACACTTCTTCTTTTTTTCTTTCTTTCTTTCTTTATTTTAATAAGGAAGAAAAAGGTTACATAATCAGTAAGGAAGAAAAGAAAAATACAATACCATACATAACTGACAGAACTAATAAACGAAAAAAACAAATACAGAAAAACTTCTGCTCCAGCTTGCATTCAGCTTCTGGGCTCTTGTGTGTGGTTCTTGTCTGAGATTGACTTATATTGATTGTAAGTTTATGGAAAAGGTAGCTTTTTCAACATCAATATGTTCCATGATCAAGTTCCATACTGGGGACCATGTTGTGTAGAATTCTTCCAGTTTGTCCTGTATTCCAGCTGCGATCCTGTCCATGGTTAAGACAAACCATAGCCTCTCGGCCAGTCTGATCTCAAGGGGCGTTCCGGAGTCTTCCATTTACAGACAATACAATATCATTACCTTTACATGCTGACATATTCGATTTTTTTTCCAGGTCTGGAGGCCACAGACCTAGAAGAGCCACTTGTGTGAATGGCACCTGGATACTAGTGTATTTCTCCACCTGGCACCATATATCCTTCCAGAAACCAACAATGGCCTTACATTCCCACCATTGATGGATATAGGAACCCTCCTGATCACATCCCCGCCAGCATTGTTTACTATAATTCCTATTAGCTTGGTGTATGGATAGCGGGGTATGGTAGAATCTGAGTTTGATTTGAGGTTCTTTAATCATGAGGGATTTGGCGCATTTTTGTGTGTGTGTCCATGTCTGTTCCATTAGCTCTTTGGTAAATGTTATGCCTAGGTCGTCTGCCCATTTTTCTAAGTACCCCGCATCTGGGTGGTGGAAAATACTGCGTATTGCCCGATATAATCTGGAAATCACTTTACTTTTCAGTGTAAAATTGAATAATTCAGCTTCCAAAGCATGAGGGGTCCTGGTGAAGTGTGTTTTATTAACTGGGTGAGTAAGATAACTGTGAATCTTTAAATATAACCATCTGTCTACCGGCTCCTCACATTTAGTTTGTACCGTGTCGTATGTGATCATGTCATCACCTACAAAAAAGTGTCTAGCCTGCCATAGTCCCTTTTTTACCCATCTTTCCATTGTCTCTTTCTCCTTCTTGTTTAATGAAAGGGCTTCACATTTTATTCGTTTATATGGGAATTTACCTTAAACTAATTCTAGTTTGTTTTGACATCTCTTCCATACGTTTAAGGCTGTGCCTATGAATGGATGTTGCCGGCCCTTTGTGTTTGGCACAATGTTTGGTAATTCGTCTGTCGGTATATTTCTGAAAGTATTCGGAAGGATAGTTTGTTTCTCTAACTCCACCCACGAGGAGTCTTTATCCTCTTCGTACCACATTTTAATTCCTCACATAATTGAGGCCCAGTAATAGTATTTGGCATTAGGTAAGTTCAGGCCGCCTGATACCTTAGGGGTCTGCATAATGGATCTTCTGATTCGGGGCTTACTTCTGTTCCAGATTATTTTATTTATGATTTTATTCAATTTATTGAATTTTTTTTCCGGTATTTGAATTGGCAGGGCCATTATCGTATAGAGCAATTTGACGATCAATATCATTTTGATTAAGTTTACTTTGCCCATCCATGTGCAGCATATTCCTTTCCAAGAGGAGCTTAGATTTGTCAACTTCTCTAATAGGGGGATGTAATTACTCTTATATAAGTCTGCTGTGTTTCTTGATAGATTAATGCCCAAGTATTTCAATGTCGAGTGATTTACTTGGAATGAGGTGACCCTGTTTCTCTCCTCCACTGTCATTTTTTTGGTCCTGTAGCAGGAATATTTTGGATTTAGTTACGTTAACTTTAAAGCCCGATATAGCTCCGAATCTCTCAAGCAGGGCCACTGTCTCTGGGACAGATTGTTCTAGATTTGTTAAGAATAGCATGGTGTCATCTGTGTAGAGTGAGATCTTCCATTGTTGTAGTTCCCCTACCTCCACCCCAGTGATCTTAGCATTTTGTTTTATAGCCTGAGCGAGCGGTTCTAGACCAATGTTAAAGAGTAATGGTGAGAGTGGGCATCCCTGTCGTGTTCCTCGCCTTAGTGGGAATCTGTCCATGAGAACTCCATTTACTATAATTTTAGAGTTTGGGGCTTTTTGTATTAGCTTCACCCATTTTAGGAAATTACCATTGAATCCCATCTTTTCCATTGTTTTAGTCAGGTATATGTATTCCAGACGGTCAAAGACCTTGTCCGCGTCCAATGAGATCACGGCTGCTGGCGTTCTGTCTGACTGAATTTTAAACATTACGTTTATAACTTTTCTGATGTTGTCTATACCCATTCTACCCTGTATGAAGCCTGTTTGATTGGATGAAACTAAGTCTTTGATACAAAGCTGAAGTCTATTGGCTAGAATTTTGGTGAAAATCTTTGAATCTGTATTTAATAAAGAAATGGGCCTATATCCCGAACATTCGTCTTTACTTTTCCCACTCTTGTGGCATAGCGCAATGTTGGCCTCATAGAAAGAAGGGGGCAAGCTATCTCCTTTTATAATAAACTGGAAAACATCTTCCAATCCAGGGGCTATTTCATTAATGTATACTTTATAAAATTCAGAAGGGAATTCATCTGGCCCGGAGGCCTTGTTATTGGGGAGTTCTTTCATTGTAGTCTTTATTTCTTCCTGCATTATTGGGGAGTTTAAGTATTCCCTTTGCATTTTGGTCAGCTGGGGCATTTTGAGTTCACTTAAAAAAAATTCTATATGTTCTATCGGGGGATTTGTTGTTTGGTAAAGCTCTGTATAGAATTGAAGAAATCTGTGTCGCATATCTTTATCAGTTAAGTTCACCTTCCCTGTTTTGTCTCTAATGTGTGAGATATTGTTTCTGGTTGTTTTTTTTTTTTAACCAGCCAGGCCAATGTTTTGTCCGCTTTATTTGCTCTGGAAAAGTAGAATGGTTTTGTGTAACGCAGTTTTTAAATAATTTGTTCTGAGTTTATGGCTTCTATTAGGCCTCTAATTTCTGTTATCTTTTTCCCTCTAACTTTCTGAGGTCTAACTTTTTGTATGTCCTGTAGAGCCGTTAGCTGCAGTTGGAGTTCTTTGATTTTTTTGATTTTTTCTTTCCATTTGTAGGCTTCAGCCGATATGTAGGAGCCACGGATGACTGCCTTCATCGCGTCCCAAATCATAATTGGGGAAACTTCTGTACCTGTGTTATTTTTAAAATAATCCCCAATCTCTTTCTGTATTTGTTCTTTTATCGTAGGGTCTAATAAAATAGATTTGTTTAATTTCCAAACTTTTTGTCAGTCACTTTTTTCCCCAGTGTTTTTGCCAAAATTACACCATATGGCATTATGGTCTGTGAAGGTTGTTTTAAGAATGTCACTATGAATATCTGAGTTAAATTCTCTTTTTTCAATTAAAATGTGATCTATTAAAGAGAAGGTCATGTGTTTGTTAGAATAGAAGGAATATTCCCGTCGAGTGGGATTTTGAGTTCTCCATACACTGATTAAATTTTCCTGTTCTAACAAGTGTATTATCTTTTGGTCACTTTTTTTTCAGTGACCTATTGTTGGATTTGTCTAATACTGATAAGGGGGCGTTGAAGTCTCCACATATGATTAATTTTCCCTTTTTTTCTTTTTGAATTATGGTTATTATGTCTTTGAAGTATGTATACGTGTTTTTGTTTGGAGCGTACACACACACCAACGTATAAGCTTGTCCCTGGATATCTCCCATCACAATTATCCACCTGCCCTCTTTGTCGCTAATTTTTTTTTAGTGTAAAATTTAGATAATTAGATATTGCAATCATGACCCCAGCCTTTTTTTGTTTCGCATTAGCGAAGAAAATCTCGTATTTTTTGTTTTTGATTCTAAATTTATCTTTGCTGAGAAGATGTGTTTCTTGCGCGGCTAGTATATCAATGCCACTTTGTCCTATGAATTGCCATAGTTTCTTTCTTTTTATTGGGATGTTTAGTGCTTTAACATTTATTGTACAAACTTTTAGATCCGACATGGCATTATTTTATTTTCCAGACCCATAGTTATGCATCGGAGACCATTCCCAGGTGGCCCCCGCATCCCAAACATGTCTGATCTCCATGTCCCTTTAGTACTACTGGACTTTATAGAGTACTCAATGATCCTTGTCACTTTAACTGGAAGCCCCAAATTGGGTTTCATATAGCCTGTGTCTAAGTTAGTTTTGTGATGATCCGGTATTATTACAGCCAGGAGCAGAGCAAAATATGCTGTCATAATTAAACAAAAACAAACATTTAATACACATATAATCAACATAAACCCTCTGCTGAAATATCAGCCAACTATCAACTCTCCTCTCTCTATTACAGCAGAGCCCTTTGTCTCTGCTGGGGGGGTATCCACTGGTCCTGCTCCTTGTGGTACTCTCCTCCCATCCCTCCCGACGCATTCTTTGTGACTTTGTTCAACCTTAGCGTTCCCCATTTTGTTTTATCTTAAGCTTGTCTAGTTTAACTTTTCAGCCATGATTCTGGCTTCCCTCTTCCCACCATGGATTGTGGGCTGATAGTGCCATCTTCTGGAAGCAACTGAAATTACCAGGGCTTATCCTTAGCTTATCCAACTCTTTAAACCCTCTAGTTAAAACATCCCCATTAAACTTTAACTTTTGTCACATAAATCTGTCCAGTATTTCCACCAACATCTGTTAAAACCAAGTTTATAACTGACAATCATACCTCTGCATTCTGAGACTTAGTTAGAACCTGCCCCAATAATAATAATAATAATAATAATTATTATTATTTTCCTTTTACTATGTTGATCTTACATTTGTAACTGTCCTGGTAAATATACAATGTATTATTTATTTATTTATTTATTTATTGGGGGTGGGGGCCCTTAACCTTTTACCAAGTTCTCGGTACTTCTCAGTTGCTCAAATAGTCTTGATGAATACCTGATGGTATCAATCCCAGCTGAAGTGGTGATCGTGATCAGAATAAAGGAATGAATCAGCTTATTCCCTTCCCAGTTTTTCCGGAATCCAGGGGAGATCAGACATTGCAACGTGCATGTGTGCTTCCAGCTGTGACACTTGTGTAAAGACTCGAAGCCTGTCTTTGTAGTGAAAAGCGAATTTGGCTGGATAAAGCAATCGGGCTCTTTGTAAAACAGGGACAGGTGTTCTTTCCATTCTCTTCTTTTGGTAAGAGTCTCTGTGGCGAGGTCCTGGTAGAAAAGGATTTTCCCCCCTTTATATTGGAGGTCTCTAGACTTTCTTGCCAGAGCCAGGATTGCTTCTTTGTCTGAGAATCTCAAACATTTAAATATTATAGCTCGTGATGGGTCCTGTTCTCTCGCTTTGGGTCTAAGGGCTCAGTGTGCCCTTTCAATTTCAATGTCGTGGAGCTCAGCGTTGGCAGGGAAAGCTTGTTTTAGAATGTCTATCACTAATTCTCGTCCCACTGCAGACTCCTCTTGTTCTGGCACCCCTATTATTTGGATATTACATCTCCTACTTCTATTCTCTAAGTCTTCCATTTTGTATAGTAAATTGGAGACCTGTCTTTCCATATTTTTGATTTTCCCACCCTGTTGTTCTGAAGCCTCTTCTTGCGTAGCTATTCTGTTCTCAGCCTCTGTAACCCTCTGTGTCAGGGAATCAGATTTTTTATTCATGATGCCTGTTGCTGCAATCACTCTGGCCACACCCTCTTTGATGGTGTCCCTGTCGGCTTTAGCCGCCTCATCTTGCTGTGTCAGCCTCCCCCTCCTCCACCCCGTCAGGATCAACATTTTCCCGTGCTTCAGCCATCTTGGGAGCCTCCGTGATTAGTGCTAGGGGGATCTTCCTTGCGCCTTGCAGAAGGCTTGAATCGTGTCACTTGCCCCCTGCCTTTTTTGCTGAAGTTTGCGGCGGTTTCTTCCGCTCATTGGAGAAGTAACTTTTAACTTTTTTAGAGACCGGGAGACGCAGATTTTTTTGTTTGTTTTTTGCGTCGGGAGGGACGGAGACGTTCCCTGGAGCAGCTACTCGGCGCGCATGCCCAGTGCGTCCCCTGCTTTTTGTTTTCTGTTAATGTAAGAACTACTTTCTGGGATGGTAATGCTGTAGACCAGGTCATTTTATGAACTCTACTAGCACTTGTAGTTCTACCCCACCTTGTGATATCCTTTGTGCTGTATTCCTTGTAGTGGTCAAACGCCAAATAAACATCACCAATTGCCAACTTTCTAATTACTGTTTTGAAACCTGAAAAGTAGTCTTGCACTGTGCCCTGTTCTGGCCAATGCACGACCCAAAGTAGAGCTGATCCATCAATAACGATGCTTGGTAAGCCCTTATCTCTACTTCAAGAAGAGAAAGGTACCTGCAGGATTTTCTTCAAGGAAAACACATCGCTCCTTTTAATGACTGCAGTCCCAAGCGGGATCCACATGGCATCCATGTGAGATTCGCGCAGGTCCCGCGTGGCACAATGCAATCCCTATGGAGATACATGTGACTTGCATGTACATGCACACACACAGCGTGCACAAGGCATGGGATCACCCCCAGTATGTGGTGTCGATAATGGAGGACTCTGCTTATTATCTGAGTAATTACCGCTTGGCTTCTTGTTATAGGATTTGAATGAATTTCTGTTTGGCCAAGGTATGTTTTTTTGTCAAAAGAAAATGAGAATATCTGTGTTGTAAATTGGAGGGAAAGAGACTATGAATTTACATCAGCTAATAATAATGGGTTGAGGGAGACTTTATTAGTCTGAGTCCTCCAATTACAGGGCAGAGAGTTCTCTGCCTGTCTTTGAGATGGCACAGTGAATGCCAGCTTCAAAAGGCTCTTTGCACCTGGAGAGGCTTGAATCCCAGCAGCAGGACTCACCTGGCTTTCATTCTTTCAAGTTAAAGAAATGAAGATTCCTACAATTTTTAAATGTTTTCTCTACAGTTTTCTTTTTGGATGAACCCTTAAAAACTGCGATGCAAAACTGGGCCCATAGCAAAGGGGGTGTGTGTGCATAGGAGGACACTGTCCCCTCCCCTTTAAATTTTGTTGCCGTTCCTGTAGAAATCTTTGAATTGTTAAATACTTGTTATATTGAACAATCACACATATATTTTCTTATTTAAGAAAAAAAAATGTTTTTAAAAAGGCTTTTTACTAAGAATGCATTTTTAACCAAGTACATGAATTTTTAGAGGCAAGCACAATTGCCCCTTCCCCATTCCACCCTGCACCTACCCCCTCCATGCCAATGTCTTAACTCTGGGTCTGTGAGGACCCTTTCCATGCCTGGATATTAAAGCTCTTAGAGCACCTTGTATAAAAGAGTAAGTTTTTCCTCCAGTGGTCTTAGCCAAATGTCTCCTCCTCTCGCCAGCTGTTGTGTGTTGTGCATCTATCTGCTTCCTTCCCCTCCAGAAGTGGCTGCATTTCAGTGTTGGAGGAAATTATTTTTGTATGTTAGTTTACAAAACACTTTGGGATCTTCTGAGTTATGAGGTGCTATAGGAATACTACATTTATTATCAATAAAATGTATTACTGTCCAATGGTAGGTAGCAGGCGCAGCATAATGCATTCAGCAGGTAGATGAATAAGTTGGACATTAGGACCCAGGGGTTGCTGAAGAGGAAAGGCAGAATTCCTCTCTCTCTTTGTCATCCTCGCTGCCTCTGCAGCTTTCCTCCTCCTGATCTCCTTCAATGGTGACTGACCACCTCCTCCCACGGACAGAGAGCAAGAACGAGAAGGCCTAGCTAGGACCAGCACTGAATGACCCAATGCCTTCTCCCAGGACTATAACTATTGTGGCTCTCTCAGTGGCCCTAGGCCTCTTCTTTGTTTTCATGGGGACCATCAAATTGACCCCAAGGCTGAGCAAAGATGCCTACAATGAGATGGTGAGTACAACAGCAGGGAGGGGAGCGAGACATGTTGGCAGAGTTACATAGCTCCTCTGCAATACAGCTTTGCAGCAAGAGCAGCAATGCAGGGGGAATGGCTGATGATCTACACAAGCAGCAGCTGTGGCTGGGGAGCCTTGCATACAAGGGAAAGGCAAGGATAGCACGAAGCACATCCTTATTCGGTGGAAGCAAAGGAAGACACAAATAGCCAGCTGCTGAGAAGCAGCCCCTGCCAGCTGGGCCCTGCTCGCTGGTTTGGTTCCACTTGAGTTTATTTCTAGGGAAAACCCTGGGGGGAGAACGCACCAACGCTTGATTGTTTCCCCTGTGGTAGGAGGAAAAGATGCAGCTCCCTGCTCTGAGGAGAAGAGAGGACTAGTCAGCCGCACAGCAAAGGGCATTTCCATTTCCTCCACAAGAAGGATGCAGCAGGAGGCGGGTGCTTTCTTTGGGCAAGGAGATAATCCTAATCCCTGAAATTGTTGGTGCTTCAGAAGTATGCAAGCTTCCAGAAAGGGTTAATGATTGTACTGAGATCACTCATCAGAAGAGTCTGGAAAATGGCAAACTAGCATCCCTTTTCCCCTGGGGAAGAAGCCTACCTGTCCCCTGGGGAAGTGATTAGGAGAGGAGATACAAGCCTGGGTCAGACTGTTCTTTTCTGCCCACAGTCAAATCTGCTGCTGAGCCAGGAGCTGCAGGCTGTCAAAGCACCTGCCCTCTGTGCCCAGCCTCCTCTCCTCCGTTGAGGTGTTTCATTCAGCCTCTCTTGTTTGTACCTATTGCAATGGCTGGTGTTGCTAGGATTCTTTGGAGCCCTGTGAAACAATGGTGGAAGTTTCCAGCATGTTCTATTTTCCTTNAAATGCCACCCTTCTATGGATTCTCAGTCCGGTTATTCGGACTTTGGGAGCAGTCTATCGCATGGCCAGCAGGAGGCAGCACCAAACTTTCAGCTGGGCGTGTGTATGGACGTTACTCTCTCGCTTCCTCAGTTGGAAGTCTGTCTCCGGCCAAGTAGGAGTTGCAGCGGGGTGGTCCGCACCCGTACAGATTCTTCTCCATTTCTTGTGGTTTTTGTTGTTTAAAATTTAAACGGTGAGAGGCTTCTGCCTCTTGTATTGCGCCTGCAGGTGCCAACAACAGCGGCTCTCTGGAACCCCCCCCCCCCGAATCCGGGTACGGACCGGGGCAGAGCGCGTGCGGGCGATCGACCCCCCACGATACCACCACCCCCCGCCTCAGGGTACCCGCTAGAATGGCTGAGACAGCCAAAACTCGGAGAAACACCACGTGCTGAGCCGCGGCAGGAAAACAGAAACAGAAACCGCTGCCATCCCTGCCATGGCTTCAGCACCCTGTCCCCAATGTTGGAGCTCCAGCTCAGCTGAAGAGGACCACGAGGAGGCAGCCTCTTCTGTCTCCAGTCAAGTAAAGGGGTCCCCCGCCCAGGCTACAGCTGCAGGACACTTTTAAATCCATGATGGGGGTGCTATCCCAGAGAGAGAAAAATCAGATCAGGGACAGGTGGAAACACAAACGCACTCCCCCCTCCCCCCCACACCTAAACTGTAATTTAAGGGATCTTCAAGAGCCTTGATCAAAGGGACGCATAGGAGCTCCCGCAAACCCCCACAAAAGAGACCCATTAGAGAACATCGGCTCATTACCCGAGGACGAAGGGGGTTCCCCCCCCATAGGGAGGAGGGTAAAATCCTTTCAGAGGAGGAATCAGAGGTGGACTCTTCCCCTCCTCCCAAATGAAATAAAGGGTGCGCCCAGACCAGAACCCCACTGGTCACTATCCAGACCTCCGAGGAGGATTCGGATCAGTCTGCCGGCACCCACTCCTCCCCATCCAGGGACCCTTCCGAGTGGAGCGAGATGTTATCCAAGGGGCCAAAGGAGTTGGGCAGGGAGTTGACCTCTGCCCAAGGGCCAAAACTCTTAAGACGAGCAGAACGGGTCCTTAGAATTAGCCCCAGGACCCTGAAGAAGAGGGAATCCGACTCCTCTTCTTCTGAGGAGGGATCCGAAAGGGACTACATCCCCAAGCTCGTCACCACATCCAAGAGTGCCACCCTAGATAGGGCCTTTGAGAAGATCACACGGGCCCAATGGAAGCACCCCACTAAACCCCTAAAGCTTTCCAGGGTGCAGCAGTCTCTGTACTCTCCTTCTAAGCACAGTGACGGATCTTTAGGACCCCTCAGGTGGACGCCGCGGCGGCCTCTTTGGCTCGCCAGTCTGTTTTCCCTTCTGAAGGAGATCTTTTGCCCAAGGACCCCACCGACAACGGGGTGGAGACCAGGCTCAGAAAGAGCTAAGAGGCCCTCGCCAGCATCCTACAAATGGCTGCTACAGCCTCCTATGTTTCCAGGGCCATTATGAAATGGTTCCAACTTGGTAAGGACCCCGACATTTTGGAGGCCCTTTCTCGGAAAGCTAGCGAATAACGTGACCCTAGCGCGCACCTTTCTAGCAGACCCGTCCATGGATATGGTCACGTGGGTGGCCAAAGGGATGGCAACCAACGTAGCAGCCAAGCGCAGGCTTTGGCTACGCTCCTGGCAAGAGGACCCACATGCTAAGAACCTGCTAGTGAATAGCATGTGGGGGCAAGCTATTCAGCTCTGCTTTGGATAACGCACTAGCAGAGGCCTCGAACAAGGAGAAAAAGCACTTGTTTCACCAGGTTCAGTCTGCTAAAAGCATGTTTTGACCTTTTGCAACATTTTTCACAGGGCCCAAGGCAAAACTACACTCCGGCCACCACCTGATCTTCCCAATCACACGACACAAGCCAGCGCGGATGCAGATCCAGGTCTCACAGATTCCTGACCCAGACGCATTACCCTAAACGATCCAGGTCACCCAATCACAAACAAGATTTCCGACTGCTCCAAGCACTGTTCCCCAAGCTCTGCCCTCCTCGGTGCCCGCCTCCAACTATTCTCAAACAGGTGGGAGGATGCAACCATGGACGCCTGAGTCCTGCAAACAATGTGGAGGGGATATGCGATCAAATTCGGGTACACACCCAGAGAGTTCTTTCGCATCTCCCCTTGCTCTCGCCACCCATCCACCGAGGACGCAATGTGTTGCAAGATCTCCAGACTCCTGCAGATCGGGGTGATAGAGTCCGTGCCGACACCAGAAAGGGGAAGAGGTCTATACTCCATCCTCTTCCTCGTCGAGAAAAGGAATGGAGAGTGGAGGGGAGTTCTCGACCTAAAACGCCTCAACAAGGCGGTAAGAGCACAGAGGTTCAAGATGGAGACCCTCACTTCCATCACCCTAGCCCTGATGGTGGGAGATTGGCTTACATCGTTGGACCGCCGCGATGCTTATCTACACGTGCCCATCCTCCCAGCACACAGACGGTGGTTCTGCTCTTGCTACCAGAAACAGCACTGGCAGTATTGTGCCCTGCTCTTCAGCCTCACCTCATCTCCTCGAATGTTTACCAAAGTGCTCGTACCACTCATAGCAAACCTTCACCTAGAGGGCATCGCCATTTCCCCGTATCTGGACGATCTCCTCATTGAAGCTCTGACAAGGGATCTCGCCCTCCGTCACCTCCAGGACTCGGTCGAGTACCTGTCATACCATGGCTTCCTCGTCAACGCAGACAAGAGCCACCTCACTCCCACTCAGCGACTGGAACATCTGGGCGTGATCTTTGACACGGTCAGGTGTTCATCCCACCGCAGCGTCAACACAAGATCCGGAGCCTGATGACGCTGGTTCGATCTCGACCCTGCACACCCCTGCTAACACTGGCTTCTCTCTTGGGCCTCATGATATTTTGTACTCCTCATTTCCAGTGGGCATGTTTTCATTCCCGCCCTCTACAGCAGCTCCTCCGACCACGGCAGACGTTTCTTGTATTGGGCACACCAGCCTCCCTCCCGGTCAACCCGGAGGTCGCTAGATTGGTGGGAAAACCCACTCCACTTCAGTCAGGGAGTCCCGTTCATGGATCGTGACCGAGTGAGACTCACAACAGATGCCAGTCTCCTCATCTGGGGGGGGGGCACTTGAACACGGAGGCCGCCCAGGGTGCCTGGTCAGTCACGGACTATTCTCACAGCATGAACTGACTAGAGCTAAAAGCCATCTGTCTAGCCCTGTTGCACTTTTCCCAGCAAGTAACGGGCTGCCACGTGATAGTCTTCACTGACAACACGACCACCAAGGCGTATATCAACAATCGCGGGGAATCCTGCTCTCCCTCGCTACATGCGGAAGCTGCCCACCCCCTGCGCTGGGCAGAACCTCCTCTTCTGTTGCTGTCAGCATTACACATAAGAGGCGTGGAAAATGTGGAAGCGGACTGGCTCAGTTGCAAACAGATAGACCCGGGAGAATGGTCCCTTGGCCCCTCGGCCTTCCGACTCATTGTTTCCCGATATGGGCAGCCCATTCCCGACCTCTTTGCATCCCCTTCCAATGCCAAAACTGTCCGTTTCTTCAGCCGGGACCCTCATCCCAGAGCCGAGACTCACAATGAACTCAGCCAACACTGGCCCCCAGGGACGCTATATGCTTTCCCCCCATTTCCCCTTCTCAGCAGGGTGTTACACAGGTGCAAGCAACAGAAATCCATGGTCATCCTAGTGGCCCCTTACTGGCCTTGCAGACCCTGGTTTCTGGATCTTCTTCACCTCTCAGTGGGGGAGCATGTGAGCCTTCCCACCTCGATAGATCTGTTGTCCCAGGGCCCTCTGCTTTACAAACAGCCTCAGTTCCTGAAGCTGACGGCTTGGCTCTTGAGACCCTAGCCCTTCAGCGCCTGGGATACTCTGATACCGTCATTGCGACGCTGCTGGTTTCTAAAGGCAGGTCCGCACAGCGTATCTACCAGTGTACCTGGGGGGGTTGCTTGTGAAGTGGTGTCACACGCATAGAGTTCCTTCCCAGTCCCCCTCTATTGCCCACATCCTGCAGTTCCTGCAAGAGGGTCTAGACAAGCACTCAGACCTAACACTTTGGCTTGGCAGCTTGGTGCCATCAATAGCACCCTGGGTTCCTGTAGTGGGGTCCAGCTCTCTGCTCACTCTCCCATCCGACAGTTTTTGAGGGCTGCTCGCAAGATCTCTCCCCCAGTCGTCCACAGGCTTCCCTCCTGGAACCCGAATGTAGTGCTTAAGGCCCTAACTGGTCCACCCTTTGAACCCATCCAGGAGGTGTCCCTTTACTTTCTTTCAATCAAGGTCACTTTCCTTATTGCCATAACATCCGCTAGGCGGGTTTCTGAGATTGGTGCCCTTTCTATGGACCCTTCACTGTGCTCTTTCAGAAACAAGTGTGTCATCTTGCGCACAGACCCTTCCTTCCTGCCTAAGGTGTCTTCTTTTCACCTCGCTCAGGAAGTGATCCTGCCTTCGTTTTGCCCGCACCCCTGTCATCGCCTTGAAAGATTATGGCACACTCTCGACCTCCGTCGAGCCCTGAAGATCTACCTCAAGCGTACGGCAACCTTCCGCCATACCTCCCAGCTTCTGATCAGTTATCACCCCCGATCAAAGGGGAATGGGATATTGGCATGCATTGCTGATGCGTATAGGGCTGTGGGATTGCCTCCCCCTCCTAGGGTCCTTGCCCATTCTACTAAGGGGACTGCTACAAATTGGGCTTTTCGATCCAGGGCTCCTGTCATGCCACGGCGCACTTATAGTGGTCGGAGGCATGTGCAACAGGGGGTAAGGCGGAGGCCCAGATGCAACGAAGGTGGGGGCTTGCCCCCGCCAGGGGTTCCCATGGCCACCCCGGACTCAGAGTCCTCCAATCAGCGTGGGGAACAGGCCAGGCAGGGGCAGGGCCAAGTACTACCGGCAGCTCGCTCACCGGCACTGGCCTTGCTTTGCCGCAGCGCGCGCTTAGCACGGCGGCAGGGGGCAGAGCTAAGGCTCTGCGTCTGGCGGGCAGGCAGCCAACTCCATAGAGGCCAGTGGGGCACCAGAGCCCCACCAGTAATCATTTTTGAGAGGCTGGCCCCTTTCTGGATCCTTGTGTCTGGTGGAGATTTTGGTGTCCTTGTCCTACTACTGAGCTGTACCTTGTTCCCCCTTTGTTCGTGTTTCGGGTGCAAGTCCTTGAAAGTGTGTGTATTGAGTATTCCTCCCTTGCCTTGTACCTGCACCTCCCCTCGTGTGCTTGTGTATTCCGTGGGTTCCTCCTGTCCCCTTTCCTTCCCCAGAGTGCTAGTCCTCCTCCCCTCCCCCCCGGTCCTGTCCCTCCTCTCCTCATCCCAGACACTTCTCCCCTCGCCCCGTGGCCCTGGTGAAACCCAGCCTCCCACACCCATTGCACCCCAAGCCCTGGACCCGGCATGTAGTCTAAGTGAGTTCTCTGTGGGGGTGTGCCCTTGTTCCTGTCTGGAGACTTTGAACACGTCCATCTTGGACCTGAAGGAGAGAACAGCTCAGCAGAAGAGCTGCTACAAACATGAACTAAGGACTCTCATATTCTCTAAAAGACTTGGGCCCGGCTTGGACATCAAAGCCGTGAGATACGTTGATGAACTTGAGCTGAACCGTAGGGTAAGGGGACAGTTAGGGAATCTCAGTGTATCTTAGAATGCGTGGACTTAATGTTTGATTTATTGACTTGCACTGTCTGATCAACAGCCTTGTACTTGTATGGACTCAATATATGTTTTATAACCAAGCCTAGCGTGCTTGTGTGTTTATTCGGCCTTGGGGCGTTCATTAGAGGGGCGCTCTATCTAGGTGAGAGCCTAGACGAACCTTTTTCATATAAGACAACCCCCACCGTGAAGTCTTGCTTCAGGGTGTTTCCCTGATTTGGCCTGTTCTTCCTGGCCGGCCTGACTAGCTGTCATGGCTGAATGCCACCCCCATATATCATCTCCTATTAAAAGGTCATGCTTCAAGTTCTCTAGGACCGCCACTTCCATGGGTCCTCTCCGCCCGTCCCACTCCAAATCTATTTCTGCAATGGGAGCTGTTGTAGCTCCAGTCGCCCCTCGAATGCTAATTGTTTTATTTGGAATGATATACTCCTCTGGTATTACTCTCCTATTGGCTACAGACATGTCTGCCATAGAATCCCTCCATCCTATGCAGGGTGCATCGTTAATCTTAGCCTCTCTCATTTGCTTCCTTTTCTTTTCCCACACATTTGTGAATTTGTAGGAAGCCAGTGTCCCCTCTGGGATCGGTTTCTCTATGGATAGGCAGTAGAGCCCTGCCCGTGCTGAGGTCTCTTCCCCACTTTCTCTGTCTGGGCAGTTCCTTGCCACGTGCCCTGGCTTGTGGCAGTGGTAGCAATTCCCATGGCTCCCCCCTAGGGGTCTGAGATGAGTGTGGCCTTTGAGCCTGGGGATCTATATCCCTTCCCCCCCCCCCCCGTCCTCCCTCAGATCTATGGTGGGGTGAGCTGTTGGGCCCCTCCTCTTGGGTTTCTTCGTGACCTTCCCTGGTTTGGTTGGGACACAAGCCTTTTTTGTAGTCAGG
>QEPC01012389.1:1152487-1178299 GCA_003113815.1 Sphenodon punctatus
GTTCAGACGTTCCGGGCCCTTTGGCCCCGCGGGGGGGTTGAGCGTGGTTCAGTGTGGTTCACCGTGATCTCGTAACGTCTGAAATCACCCTAAATTACTAAAGGAATTTGGTGCACTGTCAGGATACAAGGTAAATACAAATAAAACACAGGTCATGACATTAAATAAAACAGGAATGACACAGGCAGACCTAGATGAACTAGTGCAATTCCAAATGCAATCAGAACTGAAATATTTGGGGGTCTGGCTTACCAAAAACACGAAAGACCTATACAAAAAGAATTACTTACCCCTTATTCAGGAGTTCCAAAATAAACAGCACTCTTGGAGTTGACTGGGATGTTCCTGGATAGGGAAAATTAATATAATTAAAATGCAGTTACTACCCAAAATTTTATACACCATACAGGCAATACCTATATCCCTAAATAAATAATTCTTTCAACAAATAGAAAAGATTATGAGATATGTGATATGGGGGCAAAAAAGACCTAGAGTACGAAGAACAATATTAAAAACTAAAATAGAACAGGGGGGATGTAATCTGCCAGATATGAGAATGTACCACAGGGCCTCGGCTCTGAGGACAGTAAAAGTATGGTTCAGTGAGGGAGAAGAGCCCAGATGAAGGACTTTGGAACTAGAGACTTTAGGATTGGAAAATGGGCAAGATATTTTTGACTGCCCAGAAAAAATACAATTGAAGGGCCCTGAACGCAAGGATCACCCTTTTGCGGGAATAACACTAAATACATGGTGGGAATGCCAAAGAAAACTAGAGATTATACAGGGTAAAACCCCATATACTCCACTAGATAAAACTGGGCCCAAGTGGGACGCAAGAGAGAGAGAGATCATGAAGGGGTGGAGAGAGAAGGGAATTTATTGGGCCACACACCTGTTCACACAGGGGAAGATAAAAACAAGGGAAGAACTGGAAGAGACTCTGAAGGAAAAGATACAGTTCTGGCAGTATTGCCGATTGCATAGTGCCCTGACAAATCCAAGGGATAAACCAAATTTTAGTAGATCCCCCACAGAGCTAGAAAAGATCCTATGTAATAAAATAGGACAAAGGGGAATTTTTTCAATATTGCACAGGATAGTAAAGACAATATACCATTTGCCGGATGCGGGATATGTATCTAAGTGGGAGGATGAATTAATGATAGAGATAACAGAAGAAAAAATGAAACAAATGTGGTTATATACCAATACATGCTCTAGATCCCTGCTAGCTAAGGAACCACAAATCAAGCTAATGCACAGTCACACCTGAAGAGATTAATAGAATAAAAGCAACATACCCCCAACCTGTTGGCGGGGTTGTGGGGAAAGAGGTACATACCTACACTCATGGTGGAGCTGCCCAAAGGTGTCTGAATTCTGGAAGAAAGTATGGAAGGTTATTAACGAGACTTTTAACATACCACTGCCTTTTAAGCCAGAAATAGCCCTATTAGGGCTATACCCAGAAAAGGAGATAAGCAAACAGGAAAGGAGGACAAGTACCAACCTGATTGTAGCAGCAATCCACACTATTGCTAGGACTTGGAAATTTGCCAAGGGTCTCACCCGGCAGGCATGGTTCCACAGACTTTGGCACTGCCTTTCTATGGAAAGGATCACGGCCAGCCTAGAAGACAACTTAGACACATTTTATAAAGACTGGGACCAATACTGGACAGTATTAACAAAGAAGATACAGATGGAACAGTTCACACACTTTACTTGCTTAAGAGAAATATACTGAAATTGGGGGGGGGTGGGGTGTTAACAGGGAGGAGGGATGTGGGAGGGGGGGAGAAACCGGGGAAGGGAATATACAGGTAAATTTTGTTTTGTTTGATGTTATGTATTACAAGCTAAAATAAAAAAGACATATTAAAATAAATAAATAAAAACACCCAATGAAGGACAGACCTCACAATAAGGAAGGGTTGGGAGGAGTGAATCCAATTTGACCATTATCTTACCTTCTTCATCGCAAAAGATCTCAAATTTCTTTTTAATTATCCCTATTGTCCTACTGAAATGCAGCCACTTCTGGGGACGGAGGCTTTCGAATTCACAGGCAACTTTATTTACATTACAGAGGCTAAACAGGAGGATCTCGCAACAGTGCATAACTGGAGAGTAGCTCCATGGTTAAAGGTGATCAAGAGCACTGTTGCTTTTGAGCCTTATTTAGACCAGTTATCAAGTAAGGTTCTCCGTAGATCTTACACTCTATTGAGATTCCAGCTTATTCAAACGGCGGTGGTGGAGGGCAGATATGCTTGCGTTAAATACGAGCTGCGGCACTGTACTTGCAGTCTAGATGAAGTTGAGACAGTGGAACACTTCGTACTGAGATGCCCATATTACCAAATTCTGAGATCTACCTGGTTGTATCCCTATCGTATGAATCAGTCGGGACAGGATGGCTCGGATGACTTTGGATCATTGTTTAACCTGACATCTAAGGAAGAATAGCAACATTTGTCTGGTTGGCCAGTAAAAGAAAGCTGGAAATAAGAGCACGTTTAAAAGAGCTCAGTAACATGGAGCGCCCCAAAAGTGAGATATAGGTTTCACTATTCCTGTCGCTGAGATATGCTCCCTGCGTTTATGTAGATTTCCTTGCAGAACTTGCAGGAATTTGAATTGTGTGTGTAACATAACCAGGTACATTTAGTCTGGCTAACATGGATTTGATTTTATTAGTTACTCCTGTTACTCAGAGTTTGTTTGTTTTTTTGAAGTGGGATGGACAATGTACCTGTTACGGATACAGTTATTGTTTTATTTGATATTTTGTTGTATTTTATTCTAATTAATATTTGTACCTTGTTTTTTGTAATTGAATATATGCATTTTGGCTATGGCGAAGGCTACGTCCAATAAACTAAACTACATTACAGAGGGAAAACAACAAATAACCAATTTCTGCAAATTCTGATTAACTGAGCCCCACCATCTATCTTTAACACCTCCCTGGTTAATTTTTTCCTCCCACACCAGGTAGGGAAATGAAGTAGGGGGGACATCTCTTAATTTGGCCCAGTAAGAAAGTACTCTCATAAGCACTTTAGCAGAATCGGAGCAAATACCAATTTCTAAATTAATTAAAGCTTTCTTGGTATTGTGTGGAACAGCCAAGATTCTACGTCAAAATCCAAAGGTCACTGGTTCCAAACCCGCTAAGGGATTTTCCCCCAGCCCCCACAGCGGAACCCCATACATCATAGATGAATCAATCTTTGTTTCAATCAGTCTTTTGGCAAGCATTACATTTTGATGATCCAACTGGTTAAAAAAACGAGCAATGGCCGTGATCTCTATCATCATTTCCTGCTTAGTAACACATAGATGAGTCCTCCATGATCCATTAAAGGAAAAAACCATGCCTAAATAACAAAAGGAGCGCACTTGTTCCAGTTTATGTTTACCCAAAACCCATGGACGATTTACAAATCTAGGGGAAAAAAACATAATTTTTGTTTTTTTGTAATTAATAGATAAAGCCATTTCCTGGGACTTCTCTTCAAATGCACGTAAAGATCTTAGCAGACCAATCCTGCTTAATGACAATAAAGCAGCAGCATCCGCAAAGAGAAGCAAAAAGATCTTACGAGAATCCACAGATGGTGGGTGGTATCGGCCCACATCCTGTGGAGCGTCCACCACTGAATTTATATAAATGTTAAATAAAATAGGAGCCAGCCCTGACGTACTCCTCTTGTAGTCTCTACTAGAGCTGTTAAATGTCCCTTAGGTGGGGCTCTTATTCTTAAGGATGTGTTTGAGTACAAGGCTTTAATTAAACCAAGTAGGTGTTTATCTATTTTTAATCTGGCCAATTCGTTCCATAGCTTTCCTCTTGGGATAGAATCGAAAGCCATAGCCAAATCCACAAAGGCTACATATAATTTACTTTTCTGAATCCTGTATTTTTGAACCATATGTTCTAGTACAAAAGCCTGGTCGATGGTAGGCCTACATGATCTAAAACCTGCCTGCTCCTCAGCCAATAGATTACCCTGAGCAATCCATGTCTGGAGTTTGACAAGCAGGAGCCTTGTGTAGATTTTTGAGATTATATTCAAAAGGCTAATTGGCCTATAATTGCATAGATCTCTGTTACCCTTCTTGAAGATGGGGACAACTATACTAGATTTCCAAGCTTTTGGGATGATCATAGTATCATTTATCAGCGAAAATAAATGAGCCATTGCAACTAGCCAACAATCAGGTAGAATTTTATAGGCCTCTCCTCTAATACGATCATCTCCAGGTGCCTTTCCTTTCTTTAGTTTATCAATAGCCTCTTTTACCTCCTCAGGGGTTACATTCTCCCACTTTGGCAATAGGGGATCTCTAGTATAATTTACCATTAATATGTCAGCGGCTCTAAAGACCTCAGCAAAATGGTCCATCCAGGCTTTATCCAGAATACCACTTCTCCAAGGAGAACTCCTAGGGTTATATGAGTTCCTAATGATAGCCCAGAGCCTTTGCTAATTCTTTTCTTTCATTGCCACCTTTAACATTGCCCATTTATGGGTAGTATAAACATATCTCTTTTCCGCCAACATGGTTTTATACTCCTTCTTCATCTGCTTACATATGGAGGGGAACTGTGGATCAACATTATTTTAAGTTTGCGAAAAGTCTTGCACAATTTAGTTCTTAAGATCCTACAGTCTCTATCCCACCAACCTCTACCTCTTGATGCTACTTGAGACCCTCCTTTCCTAGTAAAAAACAAAAAGATTGCCAATTTTTTTAATAAAATGTGCCCAAAATTCAATTACCTGGTCAACCTCACCAGTATCTAAGATTCTTTTAGCCAACTCCGTTATCAAGGGAGAGTGGAAAAATACTGAAACCTCCACTTCCAGTTCCTTGGACCAGTTCTAATCTTCACACAATTCAACTCTAGGTCACAGGATATCTGCAAAGAGGGCCTTTGCGGATTGGTAGCAAGCGATTTAAATCGCGCTTTTAGAGGGAAGTGATCACTAAGATATTGCTCGATTATTTCAAAACTGATCACCCCCTCCAACAAATCCGAAGAACACAGAACATAATCAATAACGCTTCTAGATCCCATACCAATGTAAGTAAACTTGCCAGTGGGATCTCCCATCGTATTACCATTTAAGATTTTAAGATCCACACTTAACATAGCCTTATAAAATTCTTTCCCCTCTCCTTATCCTGCAATCTTATGAAATTCTATCCATGTTTAGATCCAATATCGCCCTATCCATGGCTTCAAAACCCAGCGCATAATAAATTGCCATATTATCAGCCACAATTCTGGCGTTAAAATCCCCAGTCACAATTAAACCATCACTAGGGTGCATCTCCCTATATTCTAAAATAAATTGCTAAAAAAACTGCCAGAGTGAATCACATGAGTTCCCACCAGGGTTATATACATTCAATAATAGAATGGATCCTCTAAATAACCCACCGGACAACCTGCGGGTCAACAGCCACGGATTAGGGGACAATACTTTCTCTACTAATATTAGCAGCCTCCCTTTGTAATGGCCACATTTCGCCTCACGTGTGGCTGGATTAGTCCATACTCGGAATCCTTTAATCTTAACTTGATTACTAGGAGACCAAGTCTCTTGGAGGCACACTACAGTAAATTTATTTATATGCATCCAGAACTCAAAGCTACGGGCCTTACTGGCCCAGCCTGCTATATTCCAGGAGGTAAGTGTCCAAGAACTATCCCCCCTGGATTCATCTGGTCAATCTCTCTTCTGGGTCAAATTTAAATTTTGATCTTCCTCCGATGAAGGAAGGTGGGTATCAGAAGTCGATGCCTCCAAGGAATTATATTTTGTTCTAATTGGAGACTCCTCTAAGGGAGGCAAGCTATTAAAGGAGGAATTTGCCACCTCATTGTCAATTATCAATTCCCTTTTTGTCCATCATGGGCGTAGAAGATAAGAGAACCTCATTTGTACTAATTGAGCCCAATTCTATCGCAGGTAGAGACATAACAGTTGGTACCTTAAGATTTGGCTTACAAAATTGGCCCACTAGAGGCAGTTTATCACTCACAGTCTGTCCCGATATCGTCCCCACTGGGTTACCCGTACCCATTGGAATCTGCTTATATAAGCACGTCATTTGATTTAAAAAGAAATTAGGAGTTAAGGGTTTTTGGTTCAATAAATTTCCTATCTTGGCCTCTTTCCTAGGTGCTGCCAATACATCAATACAGTTTGCCTGAGTTTCCATATCCTCAGGTACTAAATCCTTTGAATGCCTGGAAACTGGAACCAGGCAATCTGCAGGAAATTGATCCTCACCCTGCATATCTATTAATCTGTCCTCCAATGTCATAGGAAGACTCTCAGCCTCACCATTCAGATGTCTCAGGGTCTGCTGAGGTTTCTTTTGATAAACAAAGGAAGGATAGACTCCATGGGAGGTTAGCTGTCTCTCCTGACTTAAAATCCGACTCACCCAACGGGGTTTATAAAAACTCAAAATAACACATCGTCTATTCCTACTTATCCCCGCCAATTTGACTGAAAAGATATCCCTACTAGTAATTGGGGTGCGCAACAGAACCCTTAAATGTTCAACAGCCTCCATCGAACTGCTCCAATAGGGAAAATTACCTTTCCTCGTAGGTACAATGTTTACAGCTAATTTATTAGGAAGTTTCTGATATAATATAGGGATTTTCTCCCCTTGATCGTTTAATACATAAACAAGCAGATCAGTATCTGTGACCTTGACAGCCTGATTTTTTGTACCGTAAAGGGTCTCTGGAGGAAGATCACCCCTTAAGCCCCTAGTTCCCCCTTTAACAAGAGGAGGGGCAGAGGCCTTTTGCAAAGCTATCGTTAGATCATCTATTTTCTGGGTTAAAGTATTGATTTGAGCAAACAGATATTGAATGGTTTGAGCTGTCAATAAAACATGCTTAGCAATCAAGTCATTTGAAGTGTTTCCATCAGAGACTTGCCCAGAATTGTTCCCTTTCAATAAGGGCACACCAAAATCCTCAATACCACTTACTCGTGCAGGCTGAGAGCCCTCATGTAAATGGAAAATGGCAGCAAATCCTTCCTCTGCATGATCATCCAGCTGCTGACTATGATGCTCCAACATATCCAAGTTCTGAGTAAATGGCGCAAATTTATTTGCACACTGGATGTCCGTGTAAACATAGGCATCCATTTTCCTTTGCTTGGGTGGAGGAGATGATCTAGTCGCCTGTCCATGAGGGCTTTTTATTTTTGGCAACATTTTACTATCCCCAAATAACAGTATAATGTCAGTAAGGAATTTATGGGTAACAGCACAACAGTTTGAGGTCCAATATATGCAGCACAAACAAGCCACCACCCCCCAGAAGCTCTATAAAATAATTAATTAGGAGCACTAAAATAAAACATCCAGCGTACCAAAAGTCCAGACAGCCAGAAGCCAAGACCCCCGGCCACCCTGCTGCTGGAGGTAAAGGCCACAGGCAGAAGTGACACGTCGGGAGCCCCGCTGTCACCTATCACAATGCCGACCGTTAAAGCTTGACTCCCTGGTACCACAGTTCCTGCAGGGCTTCCCGGACTTCCATAGCCTCCTCTGTCAATGGTCAGTGGTCCTCTCAGCTCTCGACACTTGGTCTGTTCTCCCTTCACCCACTACCAGCAGCTCCGATTTCTCTGCCGTACGTCAACGTCCTCCAGGTCTTCCCACTCGGTTCCCGAATCAGGCTCAGCTGGCACTCTCTGCTCCTCTTAGTGTGGACCTTCCTAGTCGGACATAATCCCTATCTTGCAGCCATTGTTGGGGTTCCCCGGTCAGCATGGCTTTTCGTGGTGCCTTTTATTATGTCAATTTACAACAGCCGAGATTCCATCTTAGCTTTTCCACACGACGGGGCCAGTCTAAACCAGGGAACCTGATCACTAGCCTCATCCAGTCCCTGACAGCAGCCAGGCATCAGGTAAGCACCGAGAGTGCGGGGCCTGGACCAGATGAAAAAGAGAGTTGGAACTGAGTATCTTCAGCATATTGATGACAGCTCACCCCAAGCCTCTGAATGACCTTGCCCACATTGAACAAGAGGGGGACAATAGAACCCTGGGGCTGGGGGGACACCACAGGGGAGATCCTGAGGGGACAACAAGCAATTGCCACTTTGCTGCTGCTCTGTTGCCCCGCTTCTCCCTGTGGGGTGATCACAAAGGGGAGAGAGACAATCAGCAAATCCTCTGGAAGCCAACACCACATTTGAACCACCACCCGCAAACCCAATTTTGGGAAAGTTCAGAGCTGGGACTGATCTTTGCAATTTGAGTCAACCTCTGTCTTTTTAAGGAAATTCTCACTGGAGCTTTTGCTAGAGCTGACCCTCAAACTGCAGGGGTTTTCTTGTAACGTTGGATAGGGGAGCATTGCTAATACGCTGCAGACTGCAGTGGAGCTATAATTAAAGCTGGGGGCTCTGAGCTGCACTGTTGCAGGGGGGCCACTTCTCTGCTTTGAGAGGAAACAAAGATTAAATAGGGTGGATGCACTGTTGCTGGTAGGAAGCCACTGTCTGCTGTGGGGAAAGTGTGCAAACATAGGAAAGACCAGACAAGGCAAGCCACAACAAATTGTTGTTTCTTTTCTCACCACCAACCCCACCACCACCACAACCACCTGGTGTCCAGCCAGGGTGCTGCACTCCTGTGTGCAGGTGGGAGGGAGGCTGCTGGAGGCTTTGCATTGGCGGCTGAGAAGGCAGGAGCAGCTACCCTGTTACAGGGAAGGTGCAGAGAGCCACTTCTGATGGGGAGGTTCCCCATGGGGTTGTGGAGCTTGACTGTTCACTAAGTTATCCATCTTCCTCCTAGATGCTTCCAGGCACACTCCTATTCCAACATGACCTTCCATAGTGTCAGGAATTTATGTTCTATTAATGCAAAATATTGTTGACTAAGGCTGAAATGGATACTTAATTTAGTATCCACGGATAATACCCACATTTACCAGTATCGCGAAAAAAGTAAGTTTTACTAATTACTGTTACTGATTTTCCTATTACTGATCAGCATATTGGATTAGAAAACTGAAAGATTGGAATGAAACAAACAAATTGGGACTGGAAATTGATTTCCCAAAACTGATAAATTAGGTGTTGGAAGTAAGTAAATCAACAAAAAGATATATTTTTTTAAATTGTTACTGGAAGTTGACATTCTGGTTCCAGAAGTTGACATTCTGGGACATTGGGTACCTGAATCAGGTCGTAATTGGATACTGATCAGTAGTCAATGTTGTCGGGTCAATTTGGGTACCAGAAGTTCAACAGATACACCCATTTTTATTTATTTATTTAACTAGTTTTATACCCTGCCTCCTCCTGCTCAAGAGCAGATCGGGGCGGCTTACAGACATCAATAAAACACATATAAAATATAATTAAAAACATTTAAAAGGATAAAAAGAACTAAAAGGGCAGAATTCCCCACCTCACCCCACCCATCTCCCTCTCCAAAGGCCTGGTGGAACAGCCAGATCTTACACTGTCTACGGAAAGAGGGGAGGTCCAGGGCCAGGTGGGCCTCCATCGGAAGGGAGTTCCATAGCCTAGGAGTGACCACCGAGAACGTCCTCCCCATTGTCACCACCCGGACAACCCAGGGGACTTCGAGTCAGGCGCCCCCGGCCGACTGCAGGGGCAGCAATGCAATTCGGGGCTTGAGAAGGTCTTGCAGGTAAGCCGGGCCCAGGTTGTTTAGGGCTTTGTAGGTCATTACTAGCACCTTGAATTGGGCCCGGAAGAGAATAGGCAGCCAGCGCAGAGAACGAAGCACCAATGTAATGTGCTCGCGGCAACCCGTTCCTGTTAAGAGATGGGTTGCTGCATTCTGCACCAGCTGCAACCTCCAGACCATCCCCAAGGGCAGCCCCACGTAGAGTGTGTTACGGTAGTCTAGTCTAGAGGTGATGATAAAGGCATGGATGATGGTGGCCAGATCTGAGTCCGAAACATACGGTCTCAGCCATCGTAGCAGATGTAACTGTTGCAATTCTCCCCTCACCATAGTCTCTGCCTGGAGATCCAGGTGGAGTTGTGAGTCAAGGAACATCCCCAGGCTACGGATCTGTGTGGCCAGAGGGGGGCAGACCCCCATCGATGATGGGGGCCACCACCACCCCAGCCCTACCCACCAACATCACCTCCATCTTATCAGGATTCAACCTCAGACGGCTCGCCCTCATCCAGTCCCCCACAGCTGCCAAGCACTGGGTGAGCACTGAGACTGCCAGGTCTGGGTCTGTAGAAAAAGAGAGGTAGGGTTGTGTGTCATTGGCGTACTGATGACAATGCACACCGAACCCTCTCACGACCTCGCCCAAAGGCTCCATATACATGTTGAACAGGAGGGGGGACAGAATAGAACCCTGTGGGACTCCACACGTGAGGTCCCGGAGAGATGAAGTACATTCCCTGAGAACCACACGCTGAGTTCTCCTGGCCAGGAATGAGCGAAACCATTCAAGAACAATTCCGCCCACCCCGGTCTGGTCCTCAGCTGAGCCACCAACATCGCAGATCTAATAGAATTAAAATAGAATATTGTGAATTGAAAAGAGGTTCAGCTGCCTTTCTGCACCCTGGTGAAGCAGGTCCCTTCCAATTCTGGGATCAAGTGAAAATACTTCTGCATTTTGGAGAGGGAGGGGAATTACTCCTTTTTGTTTCTAATAATGACTCTTTTGTTCAATCCAATAGGCATTTATTCAATAGTAACAACAATTAATATATCAATTACTAAAGGAACGCTTGCACTTTAACATATAATCCCTCACCTACTCTGACTATTGCAAATACATACAAAGCATATATTCTTATGTGATGAGAGGTCAATGGTCTGGTTCCAGAAGGAGGGCGGGCAGGGGGCCCATACGAAGCCTCAAGAGAGAGAGAGCCTAGCTGTAGAGTAAGTTGTAGGACTTCCTAGGGAAAAGTCCCAGAGAGGGCCAATCATCGAGCAAGCCAGCACCCTGATAAGGGTTAGTGGACAAGTACTGTGAAAGGCAAAGAACTGATCCAAAGACTGGCCTTATATACAGTTTCTCTTATTACTTATCCATGTTAAGGGGCTATTTGCCCTGGACTCCAGAATATTCCCCTTATGGTTATTCATGATTGGGGTCCTTCTGCTTAGTCATTGCTTTGGGGGTTTGCCCTGACCAATAGGGTCCTGCCCACCCCTCCCTCCGGAGGGAAGGCTTGACTCCTTGGCCCTGGGTCGCCCACACCCCTCTTAAAGGTGTCTGGTTGTCTGATCAAGCCATCTCTTTTCTCGCTTTGTAACGTTAGTTCTGTTATCAACTTCTGACCTTCCTCTGTTCCCAATGTCCCTGTAAGTTATAAACTATTAAGTTTTGCTTTGGAACATGAAGTTTCTGCTTTCTCTCAGGCATCCTTTGACAGGGATATTGCCTCCTTCACACCAGTTCACATACCATCCTGTGATTTACTGACCAATTGACCATCTTCCTTCTAACACATTCTGTTCCTCAATTATCTAAATCAATTAATCAATGTATGTACTAAATAATGTCTTACTTAACTTATAACACTCTACATAATCTTAAATGAGGGCTACAATGGCCTATACAGAAGTTTCATTTAGTTACAATATAATTATAAATTCAATGTGTACTTTTGGGTTACATTTCAACAAGGATAAGTTACAATAGCATTCAATGTCTGCTCTGGCACATTTGAGTCAAAAGAAAGCACTTCTGCTTTGGTTGCATTGTAGTAAGGAAATCAGCATTTCTTGTTAGGCCTGTGCCATTTCACAAGAAGATCTGCCCCAGTCTAATTCACGGCACAGGTCATCAACCAAAGACACAAGCGCAGTTTTTTTCTCCATGCAGTTTTGCAGGTACTTGCTTTCAGCTCTAGTGCTGATTCAAGTTACATCACCGAACCCAATGGCAAAACTCCCATTGAGTGAATGGTGGAGGAATGCTCCCTATGTGAAGTGATTTAGGCAAGGCTGTGTGTGGAAGTTTGTATTGCTTCTCTCTATCCTGCAAGCAAGTAGATTTGGTTGTGGTCAAACTTGCCATGAGCACTAAGAACTATAAGCAGCATTAAAGACTACCTGCAGGAGGCAGCAGATACAAACAGCGAATAGACTAGGGGCGCATTCAGATGTGTGTTTAAATCGCACAGCAGTGGCGGCGGCATCGTGCAATTTAAAGCAACATGCGCTTTCGGGTTGGTGTGAATGCACCAATTCAGTGTAACACGAACTGTTGGAGTGCGGTTTACAAAGCTGCTCGGAGCAGCTTTTAAAACCACACTCCAACAGTTCGCGTTACGCTGAAATGTGCGCACTCGGTGCATTCAAACCAACCCGGAAGTGCGCGTTGTTTTAAATCGCACGATGCCGCCGCCACTGCTGTGCGATTTAAACACACATCTGAATGCATCCTAGGACTGCATGTCTGTGTTCCACGATGGGTTTGGACTTGATTGGCTTCAGCTAGACAATATTTGTCTTTGCAAAAGCAGGTCTGGTACCAAGAAACCCCAGGCTCTCTCTGTAATAGAACTGAATGCTGGCAATTGGGTTGTTGTGAGGATTAAAAGTTGTGCTAATTAGTTCTATGTGAAGTGCTATGAGTGCCATGGCAGGGGGGTGCTGTATAAAAATAAAAATTATTATTATTATTAAAAAAATTAAAATCTCTTCTTCTGGGTCCAGGCTATTTGAATAGTTACACTTCTTAGGCTTGAAAAATAGTTCTGAGTCAAGTTACCTGCTGTGTGCCAGGAGTCTACTATGGAGGGGGGTCACGTGGGCATGCGACTGCACAGGACGCGAGCAGTTCAAGCTCCATCCCACCCATACCAAAAAGGCAGCCTAAAATACTTTTTTCCTGGCCATAGAGACCCACAAAAAACCCTCTGTGTGTTGGGGAATGGAAAAGAGGAAAGAAAAGCTGAAGGACAGCTCCATAACAACTTATTATCCCCTATGGAGGACAAAGAACCCCTCTCAAGAGCCGGAGGAGAAAATGGGTGACGCCGTCTTGGAGACTGAAAACCTACCCCTGGAGGAACCGCTAAATATCCTCAGTATGTTTAAATTAATACAGGGGAATATAAAACAAAATAAAGAGGGACTATCTAAAATGAGCTCCTCCCTGGACACTTTAAACAAAAAAATTGACAAGATGAACAAAAGAGTGGAAACTCTTGAAAAAATAATTAGTGACCAGGAGGATGAGGGGCAGGGTGGGGGGGAGATGAGAGGATCATTAGGCTGGAAAACAATGTAAACCAGCTTGCTGGCAAGTTAGAAGACCTGGAAAACAGGTCTTGCTGTAACAACCTTCGCTTTGTGGGGATTCTGGAGAGTATCGAGAAGGAGGGACCCTGGGACCTGATTCTTACAATCTTCCGCACTGTGTTCCCTGACTCTGGAAACCTCCATGCTGCCTTTGACACTGTCAACCACTCACTCCTACTGGACTCTCTCCGCTCCCTAGGTTTCTGCAGCTCTGTCCTTGACTGGTTCTCCTACTACCTCTCTGACTGCTCCTTTAATGTGTGTCTTTCCAATTCCAACTCTTCCTCCCTCCCCCTCTCGGTTGGGGTTCCCCAAGGCTCTGTCCTGGGCCCTCTCCTCTTCTCTATCTACACCCTGTCCCTTGGCAAAATCATTGCATCCCAAGGCTTCCAATATCACCTATATGCTGACGACACTCAACTCTATCTCTCTACTTCCTCTCTCTCCCCCTCTGTCCAAGCTCGCCTCATCAACTGTCTCTCTGATATATCTGCCTGGATGTCCTAACGTCAGCTCAAGCTCAACATGGCTAAGACTGAGCTCCTTATCTTTCCTCCCTACCCTTCCCCCTCCATCCTTATTGATCCTTATCTCCCTCTTCCCTCTCCATCCTTATTGATGGGGTCACCTCTGCCCCATTCCCCAAGCCCATAGCTTGGGCTTCATCTTCAATACTCACCTTTCCTTTAAACCGTACATCGACTCTGTTGCCAAGTCCTGTCGCTTCACCCTCCACAACATTTATCGGATTCGCCCCTTTCTCTCTGTCTCCTCACCCAAAACCCTTGTTCACGCCATGGTCATCTCTCGCCTTGATTACTGCAACCTTCTCCTTACTGGCCTCCCCTGCTCTCACCTGTCCCCCCTTATCGCAATCCAAAACTCCGCTGCTAGGGTCATCCACTCAGCCTGTCGCTTCGACCATGTGCAGCCTCTCCTCTCCTCACTTCACTGGCTCCCCTTTCACGAACGCATCCTTCACAAACTCCTGGTATTCACTTATAAATCCCTTCACAACCTGGTTCCCCCTTACCTCTCAGCCCTGGTCTCCTTACACACTCCTGCACGCACTCTCCGCTCCTCCTCTGCTGCCTCCCTCGCTCTCCCTCGTCTCCCCTGCTCCTCTAACCACCTTTGCCCCTTCTCCGTTGCTGTCCCCCATGCCTGGAACTCCCTCCCTGCCCACATCTGCCTTGCCCCCTCCCTCCGCACCTTCAAATCCCTCCTCAAAACCCACCTCTTCCTCGTCGCCTTTCCCGATTCCTGTTAGAACTTTCCTTTCAATATTTACTGTTTGCCCTCCCTGCAGACTCCTGCCTAACCGCAACCAAGCCAAGCACGTGCACCCGAGACTTCGCATCTGCTTGAATGTTATTTATCCCTTGTCTCTCCCTATGTCCCCTCTCCTTGTCTCCCCCTCCGTGTCTATTAGATTGTGAGCCATAGGCAGGGACCGCGTCTATCTTATTGTTCTGTAAAGTGCCAGGTACACAGCTGGTGCTATACAAATGCTAATAATAATAAATAATAATAATAATAATAATAATAATAGAAATGGAAAGGGTCCACTGGGACCTGAGACCGCACCCCAAAAAAGACACTATCACTCCAAGATCTATTATGATAAGATGTCTAAGGTTTCAAGACAAGGAAGCTGTCTTAAGAGTGGCAAGATCCCATCCTGACCTGTCCTTTGAAGGAAACAGGCTCTCTATATTTTCAGACTTATCGGTTAAGACAGTGTGGCGGAGAAAAAAATTGCAGGAATATATGCTGAGATTTCGCAAGGTTGGGCTGAAGGTCCAAATCCAGTACCCCGTGCACTTTCCCTTCATCAACCAGGAACGGAGGCTTTATTTCAATGAGGGATCTGGATGTCTACATAGAGAGACCCTTAAACAATCTCACAGGAGCTGCTGCAGACCCATAACTAAGATGGAACAGAGCAACAGATCCCTAACAGTGAGGACCGGGAGATCTATCTCCCATTTTGGGCCCTTTATGCTCCATGGTTTTTGTTTTTGTATATAACTGAGTTTTAGATACATAATGTTCTTTGTATGGGGACTCTCAAACTGGATGGGCAAGGTCCCCCTCTCTTGTCAATTTAAAAAGGGCTGCCTCACAAGTTGAGGAATATGTGTTTAGATGAGAATTTAAAAGTTGTGCTGATGTGGGATGGAGAGCAAGGCTGGGGCAATCACACCTCTCCACAAGTTTGTTACTACCTGTGCAGGAGTTTGGCTCCTTAATTATATGGTTAAAAAGTGTTTGGTTATGACCAGCATTAGAAACTGGTTCTGTTTGGCTGGCAAAGAAAGACTGGTCGCTGGAGGGGGAGGACACTAGACATCAGAGTAACCCTTACTTATATAGCTTCTCAGGAATGCAGACAGGAATTGAAAGGCTGGAACAGAATATGGAACCATGAGACACAAATATCCAGATGGAGAACTTAAAGATATTGTCCTTTAACATCTGTGGTCTCAACAAGCCTGTAAAATGCAAAAGGGTCTGGAACTTTGTCTTGTCTCAAGCCCCTCAAATTTTCTTCATCCAAGAAACCCATCTGCAAAAAAGGGGTAATTTTAGATTTTCACACCCCAAGTATCAGCTTTTTTTCTCCAACAACCCAAAAAAGAAGGTGGGGTAGTAGTGTGTATAGCCACTACACTAAATTTTAACACCGTCCAGACAGGGAAAGACCAGGAAGGTAGATAAGTGATCGTCTCTGGGCAGATAGCTGGAGGAGAATTCTCCCTCATAAACATATATGCACCAAATAAAAACCCACCCCAATATGTAAAACAGATATTGGAAAAAATCAGTTTGGAGGCAAAGGGCAAAATTATAATTGGAGCTGACCTCAATACTCCCTTGTCTCCACTGAATACATCTAAAGAGATCCAGTTTACTAAAAAAACAAAACAAAACTGGGGGAGGTGATACAAAAAGGGAATCTGGTTGAAGCTTGGAGATTTATGCATCCTAAAACACGGGATTATACTTTTTTCTCCAGTGAACATGGCTCATCCTCTAAAATGGACCATGTGTTGATCAGTAAAGACTTGGCACCTTCATGTGTCCATAGTTATATTAAAGTACTGGCTTTTTCTGACCACAACACCCTAATAATAGAACTGGAAGGAAAAGTTTGCAAGAAAAGCCCTAGACAGGAATGGTGTTTCAAAAAGTTTTATTTGACTAGCCAATGGGTTACAGAACAGATTCAAGAAGAATACGAGGATTATATAAAAAATAATGACAACCCTGATGTCTCCCCTCAATCAATTTGGGAAGTGGCCAAAGCAGTCCTGCAAGGTCACTTCATTTCTCTCGGGGCACATCTAAGGAGAAAAAACAAGCTCTCAGTGAACTATATTTAAATCTCAAACACCTCAATAGGCAAAGAAACAAAAAGGTTAAGGAAATAGTCAAGATAAAAGGCCAAATTAATTTATTGGAGGCAGAGTCAGTGATCAAGAAACTTAGATATACAAAGGCCGTTTATTTTGAAAAGGCAAATAAGGCTGATAAGGCCTTGGCCTGGAAAGTCAAAATGAAAATGCAGAAGTCATCTATCCCCTTTATCAGAGACCAGCCTAAAGGGACCATATTTACAGGAGAGGGATTAGAGAAAGGTTTTCATAAATACTATACACAACCTATACCAGTTGGACTTCCCATCTAGAGATAGCATAGATTAATACTTGGCCACGATTAAGCTCCCCAAACTATCCTCCAAACAATTTAATTTTCTGAACCAGCAGATCTTACAGAAAGAGGTAGAAGATACCATTAAAAAGTTACCCCTAAATAAAGCCTCTGGGCCGGATGGCTATCCTGTTGAGTTTTATAAAAAATATTGACTTCAAGTAGCCCCTTTACTTACAAAGATGTTTTAAATAGTATAGGAGGGAGTGTAATTGATTATGCCATGGTTTCTCCAACGTTAGTTAATAATGTTGCCTTTTTTGAAGTGGGATTGCAGACAAGTAGTGATCATTTCCCAATAAGATTGGATGTACATTTTTTTTCTTCTCTGGCTAAGTGTAAGATAGTTTATTTTCCAGTTGAAGAATATGAATCTGTAGGCCTCTGTAGAATCCGCTGGTCTGATGAGTTAGAGGAGCAATTAAGAATTTTTCTTAGCTTTCCTATGAAGGAGAGTTTGAGGTCTAATCTGCTGACCACTGCAAATATTGAACAGGCGATAGGTTACTTGGAAGAACTTTTACATAGAATTCGCTCAATACTGTCATTCTGCCCAAATACCAATTTAATCCCAGGAAATGTAAAAAGGAGTTGGTGGGATAAGGAATGCCAACAGGCCAAATCTAATCTAAGAAGATCGGCCAGATTATTAAAGAAATATTCTTCTAATGAGGCTGTGGAATGTTTCCAAGAACAGAAAAGAATGTATAAAATATTGATATTAAAGAAAAAAAGGGAATATAGTAAAAATCAATGGCTCAGTCTACAGGAGGCAATAGAGAAACATGATTCATGAGCTTTTTGGAAAATCATTAATGGCTCCTGGGATAGACATACGCGTTGTAGTGAACCTAAAATAATGGCATCAGAGTGGATCCATCATTTCATGGAGCTTTTTAAAGCTAGTAACCTCATGACAGATGTGCCCCCCCTCAGAGACAAACTTGCCGATATGGGAGCCGATCATCAAAGAGGAGGTGGAATCTGGTATTATGTCCCTTAGGTTAGGGAAGGCCCCAGGGATTGACTTCATACCCCGTGAGGCTTTAAAATTCTTCCCAGAATGGTGGTCTCAGGCTTTGGTGAACCTGTTCACGCTAGTTAATAATTCAGCAAAAATCCCGACTTGTTGGAGACAGGGAATTACTGTCCCTATATGTAAGAAAGGTGAACATACAAATCATGAGAACTGTAGGCCAATAACCCTTCTCTCTATAGTTTCCAGAGTCTATACTAGACTTTTATTAGATTGTCTATTAAATTGGATACACGAGAAGAGCATAATGGCAGAGGAGCAGGCAGGTTTTTGTGCAGGAAAAAGCACAATAGAACCGTGCTTTGTCCTGCATCATCTTGTTAAAAAATATAAGATTAAGAAGATGAAACTTTTTGCCGCCTTTATTGATTTTAGTTCTGACTTCAGTGTTATCAACCGGAAGAAGCTGTGGTTGAGACTGACTGAACAGGGAATTGACAAAAGACTGCTTCTAATAATAAAATCCCTTTACACTGATACAGTATTATACGTCCGAGTAAATGCAAGGGGTGTCCTGATGGATCCCATCCCTGCAACTAGGGGTGTTCGCCAGGGTTGCTTGTTGGCACCAATACTGTTTAACTTGTATGTTAACCATCTGATTACCAGACATAATAGTAATGAGGTTTATCTGGCGGCTAAGATTGGAGCTCGGAGGGTGGCTGTATTAATGTATGCAGATGACACTGGTTTGATTTCTACTAGCAAGCTGGGATTTCGTAGTTTGCTCAATGACTTTATTGAAGAATGTTCAAAGAAGGAGCTATCTATTAATTATAAAAAAACTAAGATTATGATTTTCTGTAACAGGTTCATATCTACTAATTGGTCAGTGGCAGGAAATGTAATTGAGCAGGTACAGACATTTAAGTATCTAGGGGTAACATTCGCAGCCAATGCATCATGGTCACCGCACCTCCGTAATATAAAACAGACAACGATGCCTATGGTAACAATGTTGTTGAGGTTCTATAGGACAAAGGGAGGATTCTTAGTAAAACCAGCTCTTAAAATATTTGAAACCAAAATTATTTCAAAGTTATGCTATGGTGAGCAGCTCTGGGGCCATGACTTTACAGGTATTAACCAGCTGGAAGTCATACAAAATAGTTTTCTGAGAGGGCTCTTAGGAGTTCCCAAATCAACCCTGCCTGCAATCGTAAGACTGGAGGGGGGATGAAATCTCTGTCAGCTAGGATCAGTGGGCTGATGCTGATATTTTTTTCTGAAGATCTTGCATTCCTTGCTGGAATCTTTAGTAAGACTATGTTTATCAGAAAAATGAGTACAATCTGGCATAAGAAAGATTTAAAACATCAACACAATTTAAAAACATCTAAAAAAACACCTAAAAACCCACCACCCCTCCCCACGATTAACTCCCCCCCCCTCCCCTCCTCCGAAGGCCTGGGAGAACAGCCATGTCTTACAGGCTCAGCGGAAAGCCAACAGACTTGGGGCCAGATGGAAAAGGGTGGAAAAGGGTGACTGATAGGTTAAACCGATTGGGGTTCTCTTCTGAATTAATCTCCAAGTTTCCATTTAAGGTAGCCGTAAAGATGATTAAGTTAAGACTCAATGATGTTGACCATCAGATGCAAAAGTCTCAGGCAGTTATTTCTCATAATTCACCATATTATAAAAACTGCTTGCCAGGGCCGGACGCCCCAAATTATTTAAAGAATATTATGAAAAACTACAGAAAGGCTTTCACTGCCCTGAGACTGCAGACAACAGAAACGGCTGTAATAATAAGCAGGTATTAGGCATCCCTTGGCAAGAAAGGTTGTGTATTTGTAATTCTGGGGAGGCTGAAGACTTGCCACATTACTTGTTTTTTTCTCCTCTGTATTCAAAACCCAGAGATGAATTGATGAGGAAGACTAAATTGGGGAAGTACTGGTCAATTCAGCAGAAATTAATTTACCATTTAAATGATGCAGACAATGAGATAACTGAAGCAACTGTAAGATTTGCAGTTATGGCAGCTAAATTGAGAGTCAATAGCCTCTGTGCACGCAATATAGTATGATGTTTGTTTATTATTTGCTATTGCACTCAGGGGTCAAGCTCTGTCAAGGTCCACCCTGTTAAAGAGCAAGGCAATAAAAAAAAAAAGTCTGAGTCAGCTTTAATTTTCTCCTGCTTGCCTATTGGAAGTGGGAATTTTATATTGCAAATTAAATAATTAATGCTCTATTTCCTTACAGATTTTGCAGATCTGTGTAGATCTTTGGATTCTGATATAGTATGTTACTTACTTTGTCTGTTCTGTATTGTGTGTCTGATCACACAATTGAGTGTCAATATGTATGTGATGTTATTTCTACTTATTTATTTGTAACTGTGTATTTGTGTTCGGCCATAGCAAATGCTAGAGCCGTAATAAAGCAATTCATTGTACAAAGCTGTTCAATGCCTTCCTGGTTAGAAAGGAACTCCCTATGACATTTTATTATGCAAATGCAGGTTTGATCCCCAAACCTGAAAAAGTACAGAACTGTATAATGGCTATCGTCCAATCTCCTTGCTTAATGTAGGGTTATTTATGCATGTTGCAGGGCTGTATTGGTGCCCTATGCAGCCCTGAAACATGCATAAATTACCACCAAGGGTGGTTAAAGGGTGGTTAGCGTCATGTCTGTTTTCACCCGTAGATACAAAAATATTCACCAAGATATCAACAAACAGACTTTATGAAGTTATCCCCACACTAATTGGACAGAATCAAACAGGGTTTATACCCAAACGATTGGGTATTGACAGTGTCAGGAGGGTGATTAATATAATCTTCAATGCTAAAAAGGTACAAGGATCTTCTGTGGTTCTGTCATTAGACGCAGAACACGCCTTTGATAGGGTTGAACATAAATTTTTATTTGCTACAAATGAAAAAGATGGGCATAGGTGGCGAATTTCTTGCATGGATTAAGCTGTTCTACAAAAACCTGGTGGGTAGACTGATTATCAATGGAAATTTAACCCAGCAGGTTTCACTGAGGAGGGGCACAGGCCAGGGCTGCCCCCTCTACCCCCTTCTCTTTGGCATGGCCATGGAGCCACTGACAAGAAAAATTAAGGGCAAGTGAAAGGCAACAGTGGTAAAAATAGGGCCTACAGAACACAAGATGGCTTCCTATGCTGATAATGTGGTATTTTTTCTAATCAATCTGACCACTTCTATTCCCACTTTAGTGGAGGAACAGGAGCGGTTTGGTGGGGTCTCGGGCTATAAGATAAATGTCAGCAAATCCCAGATGTTGCTCCTATGTGAAAATCTGCTTACCTCAGAAGAAAAGATAATGGTCTGCTCATTCCAAGTTAAAAAACAGGGTTTCAGGTACCTTAATAATGAAATGTTTCGGTCTCTGACTGAAAATCTGAGGACTAAGGCAGACACAGTGGAACTTTAAAAAGAAGCAACTGAAGATCCGTTTAATTATATCCTGAAGCAAGTTACTCATTGTAAATTGTAACCCTTGATTGAGATTACTATAAAATTTTGCCAGTATTCTAACGTAACAATTTATCTAGGGCTATTTTTAGTTGATTGCTGCTTTTATAAATTCATTGATTACATATTAGAATACTGATTTGGGATGTTGCCAAGTTTTAAATTTTAAATATTTTGTGCTTTGAAATTTAATTCAGAATTTATGATGGGGGGGGGGCAACCTTTCAAATGGCCAAGTGCACACCCTCTTGTGAGTGGCTATTGTGCCGTTTGTTTTTAGCCATTAACACTCCAGCCTTCCTGCAAGATGCCCTCATTTTTCTTGAATCCCAATAAATTAGGATTACTCCTCCTCCTCCTCCTTTATCTGTTTGGAAAAGTAATGTAAGAGAGAACCTTCTCTGGAGGGAAGTCTGCTGAGGAGAAGAAAAGTTTTTACTTAGAAGTTCTTGAATTTGAAGCAAAACATTCCCAAGTTATTACTTGCCAAAGTGCAATTTGCAGTACTGCAGTGTCATTCCTTGTGCTGTGAGCTCTTGGCATCCTGTCCTCTCTCAGCAGGAACTGACAACCATCAGGAGACAATATTCAATAATAAAAAATCCTCCAGTTTACAGTAACAGTTAAGGCTCTTGCAAATTCAATCATGCACTAAAAATCATGGAAATTTCAAGTTAAGGCTCCTACCTTAACTTGCGAGCCATGTAAGCAGTAAAGACATACTGTCACATATTGTGCTCCACACTTCGCATTGGTCTTTCAGTCCCAGCCCTCTGCAGGTTGGGGGCAACACTGAAGCTGCAGAATGGAGAGGGTGAGGCGGCAGCAGCAGAGCTGAGGGGAAGCCAGGGCTGGGAGAGCAGGGGTTGTGGGTGGGGATTGGGGGGCAGTGGTAGAGCTGGAGAGCAGGGTTGTGGGAGCAGGGGCTGCAGGTGGGGATTGAACGGCAGAGAGCTAGAGCCTGCAGATGGGGGCTGAGGGGCAGCAGCAGAGCTGGGGGGCAGGGTTGGGGACGCAGGGGCTGTGGGTATGGATTGAGAGGCATCAGCACAGCTGGGGGAAGCTCAGGGCTGGGGGGGGGGGACAGAGGCTGCAGGTATGGATTATGGGGCAGTGGCAGAGCTGAGAGGAGCTCAGGGGTGGATGAGCATGGACTGTGGGTGTTGATTTGGAGGCAGCAGCAGAGATGTGGGACCAAGGGCTGCGAGTGGGGATTGAGGGACAGCTGGTTTCCAGCTCTCCTGCTACCCTTGAATCTCAACGTGCCGTCCTGCTCTCCCAGCTCTGAGCTCCCTCCCCAGCTCTACCACCGTCGCTCAGTCTGCACCTGCAGCCCCTTCTCTTTCAGCCTTGGGCTCCTCCCAGCTCTCCCTCTGCCCCTTAATCCGCAGCCCCTGGTCCACCTACTCCCAGTGGCCTGCTCTGTCATTTCACCCAAACCCTTCATTATTTTAACCTTTGCTGATCTTGATTTAGTGTATGTTGGCAGCCACAAACACACTTCTTCCAAAATGGTAGGAATTTGTCATGCCATAAACTATTCTTAGTTTACCCCAGAGACGAGCATGGGTGATATGTTGTGTCCAGAATGGAGACTGGAACTGGAAGATCATGACCTGGCTTCCTCTTTCCTCCATGGCAAGAAATAGGTGTCACCACACAATGGTCCTTTTTAAACAGGCCATGGCAGAGGGGGCAATCTGTGTGTGCTCTGCTGCAGATGCGGTGCAGGGGGTGGGGGTGCATATGTGCACACAACCATCCCACCCACATCCCCATGCATGGAGCAACCTGTATTGCCGCCTGTTGCTCTGTGTGTCGGGGTGGGCGGGAATGTGTGGGTTGCGGGAGCACATCCCATTTACATGGGATGCTCTGTCATGTGGATGATGAGTGTCCATGTTGGGGGAGCATTTTGTGTAAAAAGCGTCAATATCAGGACTCACTTAGTCTGCAGTCCTAGCCAATACTACTACTACTACTACAAGAAAAGAAGCAATTAAGAGACTGTAGCTACTTAATATTACTGTTTTACGGTTGGGGAAACCACTAGGCTATAACCTCACCTATTCCCTGACTTCCCCAACTCTGCCACCTCTCCTAAGAGAGAAAAATCCGCTGCCACCAACGTGTTCCTTTAAGGACAAATAAAAAGAAAGATTTATAATATAGAAAAACTTCCTCAAAAGCCTCTGTTATACTCTTATACTTCTGGCAGCTAGGTTATTAGGCATGGGAGTAAGGACAGCTCTGAGGCATATGGCTTAAGTTGAAACAATATATTTTTATTGATAAAATTAAAATAAAATGGAAACAATGTTGCCAACTACACCTAGTAATGTATGTTCATGAAATCTACTCTTCTTACAGTCCCCTCCTCAGTTAATGAGAGAGAGAGAGAGAGTGCGAGAGAGGTGGCGTTGAAAGGTACTCCCCATATATAGAGAGAGAGCTTAACCTGGATATGCAGGTTGTTAAGACTCCCTGTGCCGAGGGCACTGAGGAGATAACAACGGCACCTGGTTCCAGACAAATCTATAAAAGGCATTTCAATGGCAATAGATTTCCCTCAAATAATTCTGTACGGTCGGTGCCTGTCAGGCCCATAGAATTTTCTTCAAATGCAGTTTTTAAAAAAAAATAACCCGAGATTATAACAGTTCTACTCCATCTTGGGAAAACAGGGCCAACATTGCATCTAACTTGATTTACCTGCTGGGAAGGAATATAGGCCCTACTTTAATTGATAAGAAATTTTTTCGTGCACGGAAATATCTTAAGACCAGAGGGGTTTCTATTGATAGAGTCATCTTACCAAGGTCTAGGAGTAACCTTGGCCCTCCAATTTCCTCCCCCTCTTCAAGAACTATAGTGGATTCTGTGCAGTTATTCAATCCTTTGTTAGCTAAAACTCAGACTCAGGGGATTAGTGTTCCCCAGAGCAAAGAACCTAATGTTTACTTACCACCATCCTTATTGGCTGAATCCTTAGACCCTTTAGAGCCACAGCGTATTAATTTGATAGAACCGGTGTTGGCGGAGGGGCAGGACCTGGTGCACCATCAAGCTCAGGCTAAGTCCTCTGTGGGATTTGAGTTGGGACAGAAGATGTTTGAGGGAATTGATACTGAGCCTGACCTTGTGGAACTTGGAGAAACTAGGAGTGCTGCTCCACTATCTAGTTTTCAGGGTAATAGTCAGACCTTGGGCAATGAATTGCTTGTAACTTCAAAACCCCCGTTAAATGTTTCCTCCAGGCAATCTATTGTTGAGGAATTGGGGGCACTGTTGTTAGATCCTACTGGTGCTAGAGATGCATCAATATTTCATTCTATATATAGGAAGTTGCCAATGCTTGATCAGGACATCATTGCTCAAAGGTTAAATTGGTTTTGTAAAAATTTAACCCCAGCTGTATTGGAGTATAAAGCCCCGGAGCTTTCACTTGCTTCTACAGTATATAAACCAGAGCACAAATTAGAGGCTTTAACAGCGGCTCGTTTTTTGTCCCCTTCAGAAGAAGGCTCTCCACCTAAGCAGGCCGCTGCAGCAGGTACTGTAGGGCTTCTTCTGGATACATCCTGTGTTAGTGAGGCAGGGTCCCTTGCTGAAACATATGGCTTAGTATATGGTGAACCGGCTCCGTGGTTAGTAGTGGATCAAACCCCTATAAAGGCTTCAGCAATTGCCCCCTGACTAGAGTTTGGGAGGACCTTTCCCAACAAAGTACCCTTTTGTACTTTTTCTGGGGATGCTGTTCCCCCCTTGTGTCCTTCCAGTCCAAAGACTTCATTAAGTGCATTGGTATTCAGAATGGCCTCTTGGAATATCTCAGGCTTAAAGGGAAAACTGGCTGATCCCGACTGGATAAAGTGTATCACTAAATTTGATTGTATTTGTTTACAATAAACCTGGGAGGGGCCGGAGTCCCAGTTTAACTGTAATATACGTAACTTTAGGATAGAAGCCCATCCTGGCCAAATGTTTTTATTTATTTATTTTATTTTATAGATTTCTATCCCGCCCCCTCCTGCAATGCAGCTCGGGGCGGCTAACAACAGTAAAAACAATTAAAATCAATTAAAATACAAATATAAAATACATCAGTAAAACAGGGCAAAGGATAGTAATAAATAAATACATAGGTGGGGGATTAAAAGTCACCCCCCCCACCCTCCCTCCCAAAGGCCTGGGCAAACAGCCAGGTCTTACAGTTCCGCCGAAATGTCAAAAGGCTTGGGGCCAGGCGAGCTTCCTCCGGAAGGGAGTTCCACAGCCGC
>QEPC01012389.1:1187676-1208445 GCA_003113815.1 Sphenodon punctatus
GTACAGTAAAATTCGATACGACCTTCGATAGTGTACCTGTTCCCTTCACGAAATAGAAACAGTCGAGCATTTTGTCCTAAGGTGTCCATATTATTCCATGTTGAGGGACACATGGGTTCTACCCTTATTAGAGAGCAAGAGGGGGATGGAGGAGGCAGCCCAACTCACCTTCTTGAAAAAATTATCATTGAGGGAAAACCTGACATCTATGGCTACATTTATTGGGTTGGCCTCAATGGAGAGGAAAACAATAGGGGTACAGCTGGAGAGCCTAGTGCCCATTCCCATGTAATAATTATATCCCGTCCTTGCAGTGTAAATATCAGCATTCGCCTTTACTTAGGGATTTAGGCCATCTGTCCCAGGGACTGTAGCTCTACGACGGGGAGTGATATGTTTGTGTCTTATTACCCAGGGTATCACTATGCGGACTATGGCCAAGGGATGTTTGGATATTACCCATGGTAGAGGGGTGTGGAAAGGGTGCTGAATGGGGGCCTTTACCCCGTATTGACTTAGGGAGGACAAGGGAAAGGTAGAGGATTATCTGCAAAATTTGGTATGACTGTTGGATTGGTGATGTTGAATTTCTTTACAGGATTGGGGTAAAATGGAATAGGAATTAATGGAGTATAATATGGACTGGGGTGGTTTTTTTTGTCTCCCCTTGTAATTATCAAAGTGATCGATAGACGAAGGTGACTATTTCACTCTGATCAAGAATTATATGTAGTTATTTTAATGGTATACGAATATTGGACCTTGTGCCCTGGTATATGTGTTTTGTTCTTTTGTATTGTTTGGTGATTGGCTATGGCGAAAGCTAGACGCCTCAATAAAAATTACTTACTACTACTTACTACCTGTAATGTTTGGAACCATGCTTGGCGAGGCAATCAGGATTAGACGAGCCTTGTCTGCTCTGGCCTTGCATAGGACTCTGTGAAGGAGAGGAACTGGGGGGAAAGCATAGAGGAAGGTCCCGTGCCAGGATATCGCAAAGGCGTCAGAAATTGATCCTGGAACAACCCCTGCGTGGTTGCATTATTCCAGTAGCTTCATGTTCTCTTGAGACGCGAAAAGGTCTATCGCTGGTGTCCACCATTCTTGAAAAATATCCTGATGTACCCTGTCATTCATTGACCACTCGTGCTGGTCCGACATCTTGTGGCTGAGAAGATCTGCCACTGAGTTGTCCTGACCCGCCAGATGAATTGCTTGAATGTGTATCTTGTGCGCTATGCACCAATGCCATAAGGCTTCTGCTTCCATGGACAGACGTGTTGACCTTGCCCCACCTTGTTTGTTCACGAACCACATCGCTGTGGTGTTGTCTGTTATAATCAAAACATTATTTTCTCTGATATGGGGTAGTAGAGTCTTCAGAGCCCAGCGTATGGCCCTGAGTTCCAACATATTGATGTGTAGCTCTGATTCTTCTTTTTTTTAAAAAAATAAATAAATTTTATTTTAAAACTCAGAACATATATAACAAGACAAATAAACAATCACATGTCAAGATTCTGGATTTCTCCGCATTGGTGCCCTGTATACTTTTCATATTTCATATATTGTAGTCTACCAAGTTCTTCTTGAACTTCATTAAATTCTTAACTGACTTAAATTCTTCTTGAACGGTAGTTCCTTGGATGACCTCCTGCACGTGAACCACTTGGTTGTGGATTTCTTGGATTTATTCTCCTGCGTGGCTACTAGCTTTCCCAGAGTACATATACCACATGCGCTTTAGCCATGCCGTCTCTGAAATGTCCTTTGCAGTTTTCCAGCTTCGGGAGATGACATTTAATCAGGCAAGAGTAATTATTTTACAGGTATCCTGATGGTAATTTAGCAGCAGGATGTTTGGGTAAAAGCCCAGTAGTGCTGACTCTGGGCGGAAAGGTACCTCAATCTTGGTAGCTTTTTTTATATATGTCAAAATTGCGCGCCATAGAGATTGCACCCTGGGGCAACTCCATCAGCAGTGCAGGTACATGCCTTGTTCCCCACATCCCTGCCAGCATGTACCTGGGTTTGGGCCGGCTGTATTTTTGAATTGTTGGGGAGTTAGGTAGTATCTTAGGGCTACTTTGATTTGGGTCTCCTTAACTTCTAAAGAGCTGGCACATTCATGCATGTGCTACCAAATTGAGGTCACCACAATTTGAGGTCTGTTTTTCGTTGAATTTTTTCCCTAATTCATTTTCCCATTTCTCTGTGCTAGGTACTTGCTTATTGGCCTCAATCTCAATGAACGCCCCATATATCCTGGCTATCAGCCCTTTGTTTGGGGAATGGCCAAAAACATTTTTTTCAATGTTAGTGGGAAGCCTAGCATAGTGTTGTCCTTTGTCCTTAGTTGTATACATGGCTTTTAACTGCAAGTATTGGAAAGTGTCTATTTTTGCCTTTGTTCTATTCCTTAGTTCCTGGATTGGTAAGAATCGTTCATCCTGGAACAACTGCTCTGCTCTCAGGATTTTACACTTGGTGAGTATTTTGCGTAGGCCTGGAGCTAGTCCAGATCGTTTTGTTTCTTGCAAATTTATGGGGGAGAATGGGGAAGCATGGGGGGATAATTTTAGTTTATGCAACACTTGCTGCCAATGATGGATAGCTGTGGGTAGCTCTGATTCTTCTATGGACCATAGACCGTGCAGCACTTGTATGTCTCCCATGTGAGCACCCCAACCGGTCAGGGAAGCATCTGAAGTGATGGATGCACGGATGTTTGGGGGATCGAATGGCATTCCTTTGACTACTTGGTCTGCATCCCTCCACCACAGTAGACTTTTGTGTGAACCCTCTGTAGTAATGTCAGCTTCATGTTGAGTGGTTGGAGGGTGGGAGTATAATTCTGTGCTAACCATTGTTGGAGTGGTCAGATGTGAAGGCGTGCATACGGTGTTACCATGGTAGTGGATGCTATCAGCCATTGCAGATGAAGGAAGTAGCGTACCGATCTTGTTAGCATATCATCTAGAACCTTTCCTATGGCAAGGAATCTGTCTGTAGGTAGATATGCTCTTGCCTGGCAAGTATCTAGTATCGCCCCTATAAAGGGTAGGTGTTGGGATGTTCCAAGTAGATGTGACTTGGAAAGGTTGATCAAGAAGCCTAGGTCCTTGAGCAGTGACATTGTTATTTCCAAGTGTCTGTGAAGGTCTCATTGCGATGCAGCTGCGAGTAACCAGTCGTCCAGGTATGGAAATATCCTGATCCCTAGTCTGCGGAGGTGAGCAGCTGCCACCGTGATGCATTTGGTGAAGACACGTGGGGCTGTAAATAGTCCGAATGGGAGGACTTTGTATTGGAACTGTCGGTTTCCTGCAACAAATCGTAAGTATTTGCGATGAGAAGGGCGGATGGAAATATGAAAATATGCATCTTGTAGATCAAGGGATGCTAGCCAATCGCCCTGCTGGAGGCCCATAAAGATAATGGTCAGGGAAGTCATACAAAATTTAAACCTACGGACAAACTTGTTAAGTTGTCTAAGGTCTAGGATTGGGCGAAATCTCTTGTCTTTCTTGGGAACCACACATTTTTTTGAATAGAAACCAGTATTAAGTTCAGAGACCGGTTCAATGGCTCCTTTCTGAAGTAGTTTCTGTATTTCAACTAGTATTTGAGTTGGGGGGGGGCTTAGGGGGACGGGAAGAGGGGGGGAGGAATCAAAACTGTATAGCGTAGTCAAATAGGACAACCTCCCTGACCTCGCGGTCAGAGGAAATGGCTTTCCATTGAGGTAGGAAAGGTAGCAGGCAATTGTGGAATGAGGGATTGTCCTTGTATACACCCTTGATCAGGCTCTCGTCAAAAGCGGGACTTCGCTTGTTGTCCCGAGGACGAGTTGGGGGATGGCTTGCCACGCCCTCTCTGCCTATTGAAGGCCTTGCACTGCTGAGGCCCTTGTGGCTGTTGGTACTGCATAGTATTCTGTTAAAAACGCTTTCCAGTGTTGTAACTATATGAGGGATAGGTAGGTCTTCTGGGTGAGAAGAAATAGGGACTGTGTAGGATAGGATTTTTTACGGGTGGTACGTATAACCCCTGTAGATCTAGCCGTCTGATTCATCTCCTTGATCTTTTTCAGGGTGTCATTCATAGATGCAGCGAAGAGCCCTTCGCAGTCGAACGGAAGGTCTTCTATCTGTGTCTTGTTCTCTTGAGTCAGAGCCGTGGAGCGCAGCCATGCATGTCTGCGCAGTGCTATGGGCGAGGCCATACCTCTGGCATTGGCATCAGCTATATGCATGTTTGCTGTTCGTTGAAACTGTGCCATCTGCATACCCTCTTTCTGGAGAGCTGCTATTTGGTTTGGGTTTGTGTTGCTGCTAAGCCATGACCATAACCAGTGTTGATAGCCACACATCGCTGAGGCATAGTTGGCTATTCTAAATGATAGGGAGTCGGATGAGAACATCTTAAGTCCTAGGACATCTAGACTCCTTCCCTCCCTATCCAATGGGGATGTCTGTATCCCTCCTGCTCTAGATTTTAGCGATGCTGCCGCTATCACTAAAGAGTTCGGGGGTGGGTGTTTGTAAAAGGTCTGTGCACCTTCCTTGGGGACCGCATACAAGGAGTCCGCCAATTTATTGGTGGGTGTCACAGAAGCGGGTTTGCTCCAAATAGTAGAGGCAGGCTCCATTAACTGTTCTAACATCGGGAGCAATACATGCCCCGATTCGCCTGCCCCTAGGATCCCCAAAATAGGCCCAGTCTGGGATTTTTTGACAACTCTGGTCGGGAGTTTAGGGAGGGAGGTTGCCATCCTCCGCAGCATTCCTTGAAAGGTTTTAGAGTCCTCAGTAGCCAGGGACGGATTCGGATCCGATATGGCGTCGGGGGGGAGAGGGGGAAATATGGTTTCGTCCTCCTCTTGTGAAGGTGAGGATGGGTACGATGACCGGGATGCGCATCTCCCTGAGAAGGCTATTGTAGCCGGCCTCGGTGCCGTCGGTATCGCCTGTCCCATTTCCTTCCTTGGGTTCTGTCACGGGTTGGAGGTCCGCACCCCCACTTTACTAGGTTTGAGTGACTCAGTTTCTCTTGCACGCAGCCCACTTGAATTAGTTTCTCTCTCTGGCTAATTCAAGTCTGCCTCAGGGAGACTCCTTTGTCACTCAAGGGCCCGATCCTTCCCGNGTCCTAGGACATCTAGACTCCTTCCCTCCCTATCCAATGGGGATGTCTGTATCCCTCCTGCTCTAGATTTTAGCGATGCTGCCGCTATCACTAAAGAGTTCGGGGGTGGGTGTTTGTAAAAGGTCTGTGCACCTTCCTTGGGGACCGCATACAAGGAGTCCGCCAATTTATTGGTGGGTGTCACAGAAGCGGGTTTGCTCCAAATAGTAGAGGCAGGCTCCATTAACTGTTCTAACATCGGGAGCAATACATGCCCCGATTCGCCTGCCCCTAGGATCCCCAAAATAGGCCCAGTCTGGGATTTTTTGACAACTCTGGTCGGGAGTTTAGGGAGGGAGGTTGCCATCCTCCGCAGCATTCCTTGAAAGGTTTTAGAGTCCTCAGTAGCCAGGGACGGATTCGGATCCGATATGGCGTCGGGGGGGAGAGGGGGAAATATGGTTTCGTCCTCCTCTTGTGAAGGTGAGGATGGGTACGATGACCGGGATGCGCATCTCCCTGAGAAGGCTAGTTGATACAGAGTGGTTACTAGAAATCAAAGGTAAACATAACGCATTCCTGATCTATACTGGTTGAGTTCCTAAGTAAGCATCTTACCCTACATAGGTCCATATGTTTCTGGTTCCTCTCAGCCCTTAAACGTAAGCGGCTGGACACTGGGTTCTTAGAGAGCAAAATTCTCCTCTCAGTTCATGGTAGCCCCAGCCTAGCTGCTGGCTGGCCTTTCGTATGCAGATGTTCAAGATAGCTTCGTAAGAGCTTCTCAGGTGACTCACTGGCCTCTTAAATAGTCTCTCTCCTTCTTTGTGCCTGTTCCTGCCTTTGGGGAATCGTGGGGACGGTCACGTAGCCGACCCAGGCAAACATGGAGGCCCATCTACATCTCAACAGGGTTGTCTGGCAAGAGTCCTCAATACACATCCTTTATCTCTCTTTGCAATTCCTGGAGCTTGTCACGTGTTACATCTCTGATCTGGATTTTACAGTTCTCCATTGTAACATTACATACATGTGGAACCTCTGGCATTATATATTTACCAGACTTGTAGTCTACATGTAGTCCCGTGTTACACGTGTGTTTATCTATGTTTCTCCGTGACAGGTTCTCCAGCAGCGAGGTAAGGAGATCTGTGGCCCCGGAGGGTGCTAACCTTTCGCCACGCGGTTGAGTGGCCACAATCCCTATCGGATCTGATGTGCTGTGCCCGGTGTCGGCTGTCCTGATGTTCTGCTGTGACGGAGCCGAGCCCGTATCCGATGGTGGAGGACGGGAGATCGTCACCGTCGGTGCCGCCCTCGGAGGGGGTGGCAGCATGTATGAATGTTCCAGTCTGGAGCATGTTAGGGCATCGAAGTCTATCCTAGACATGTAGGAAGATGGGCTCCGGGACCAGTATCGGTATTCCTGAGAGTAGGCATAGTCATGTCTGTCTGTCTCTAGGGTTGTAAGTTGAGCAGTAGGAACATGGTGAGCGGGATCTATGCTCCCAATGATACCTCAGCAGGGTACCGCATTCATCCCGGTACCTCGGGGACCTGGACCTTGAGCGGTACCGTCTGTGTGCCTGGGATCGTGCATCCATGGGTACTGTCGCCGGCAATGTAAGTAGAAGGGGCGGAACCGTCGGGTGTGGACGGTGCCGCCGGTTGCGAGGGCTGCAATAGCAGCGCACTCGTCGGTCCCGATGGAGTTAAGTCGCCCCTCATGTGTTGCACCTGGGAGCAGCCGCATCCCGTGCCCGGCTGCTCCCTAGAGCCCTTGTTCTTTTCCCCTTCCACCTGTCTGGAGCCCCATTCCGAGGAGTGGGCGGTGCTGTGTGCGCGGGGGGCCTCTGTACCGCCATCTACTGGGCGGGTGGTGCTGAGGGTTCGGGGACTGTCCTTCGGAGGGGACGGTACCGCAGGTCTCGGTGCCATCATGGATCCGTCGGGACCGGGTTGTACCGGTTCCGTCGGTGCCTTCTGCACCAATTCCATCGTTGATGACGTAGAGTGCCAGGTGGGGAGCCTGAGAGGCCCCTCTTCTCCACCCTCCAAAGCCCTTTTTGTTAGCAAGTCCTGCAGGCGCAGTGCCCTGGCAAGTTTGGCTCTGTTTGATAATACTGAACAGGCTCTGTAGGTCTGGGTGTTATGGGTCTCGCCCAGGCAGGCGAGACAGCGGACGTGTTGATCGCTGATGGACAGGGTAGCGGGACAGGAGCTACACCTCTTAAAGCCCGGCTGTTTGGGCATTCCCAGTCACCCCGAAGGGCGGATTGTGCCCGGGGAATGAGACCCCGCGGGCAAGGGTGGCACTCACTGTTTTCTTCTTACTACTGACCAGCGCTGAGTAGCGCTGCAAGGTCTTCCAACGCCACACAATTGGAAGGGACTGAGGCGGCGAGGGTTCCTCCCCCTATTTATACTGGACCATCCCTCGTGATGCGAGCCCACGCTTTTCTCAGGATGGGAGGGGGGATGGAGGGGCAGAGCCCTCACCATGTTATAGTCTTTTCCAGGCAAACTCTGTCTGGATACTGCTGACAGAAAAGGTTGCCCGGTGCCTGCGGAGCAGGAAGTGAATCCCATGAGTGAGAATCGCGGAGATCCTCAAAGAAGAAACTTGGTTATCTACCTTGTTAGAACCTTTTCCACTAACTTCAGAATGTCAAAGATTAAAACTATGTATTAAAACTGACGTCAGTAGATTCTCTGACTGCTGTGGCAATCTTCATCAGTTTAGCCACTAAAAGAAGGAAAACTGTTCTCCAACAAATTAGTATGCTGCGTTAAGGCAGGATAGTTTAAATGTCATTGTAATCTTGCTAAAATAAGGAGTGTTATGGTGATAATTAGAGAGATTGTGTACCGAACGTGTTGATTGCTGGCACCCTGCGTAGCTTTAAAAGCCTCCTATATATCCACTTTATTACTGACATGTGTTATGTAGAACGCTGAGGTGTATTTAATTCGAATTTACGTACTTATTTTAATAATGTTATATTTGGTTTGTATTTTTGGTTCTGGATAAGGCGAAAGCTAATTCCATAATAAACTAACTAACTAACTATATCTATATCTAGATGCAATTTCCCTTCTTAACACTGGAAAATCTCCCTTTCTTACACCAGGAAGAATCTCTCCCTTCCATAGGAAGATTCCCCTAATCTATGGATATCTCTGCCCCGGCTTTTATCTCAAATACCCTGTGATTCCAACTTTCACAGCCACTGACCAGACAGTGTCTCTAGAACACTGTTGAGACCTTCAGAGGAATCTCTTATCCTCTCCTATCTTTTCATCATCAGAGCTGGGCTTCTCCTCCAGGATCTTAGCATTTGGTTAGGTGAAAGTCTTTTCCACTTTCCTTGTCATAATCCTCTTTGTCACCTGGAACCCACTCTAGAGACCTTCCTTTCTCTTTTTTCCTCCCACACTCCTTCACATTCCATTCTCAACTGTCCTCCCTTCCTTCTCATTGGTCCTCCTCTCCTGGACCCCGCCTCCTCATTGGACCTTATCTAAGCGCTCTCATTGGTTTTAGTCTCACCTCTTTCCCCTTCGAATAACCTTTCTACCTTAACCCTCAGGCCTCTTTCAATTGGACCAATTTTCAATCCCATCATTTGCATAGAGAGAGGTAAGCTCCCCCTCTCTCAACCATAGCACCTTCAACATTCTACTTCTCTCTCTCACAACTGACAATTACGGTTTTGTTTTTGTTTTTTAAAAAAAGTTTTATTATTGTATTATTCACATTACATTGCTTTTGGTTGATGGAGAAGAGAATGAGGGTATAATTACCTAGGTAGGTTACAAGTATTTTGTCAGTGTTTTCCCCTTTTTAAACACTAAAACTTAAACATAATAATCCAACAATTTGCCAAACAATTTCCTTCTGGTGGATTGTGTGTCTGTTAATCCTTCAGTAAATTAATAATCTAAATTGAATAGTCCACTATATATGACTTCGCTTTTTCTGAAAGCATATAACCTTGGATGACTTTCTATGCAGGTGTACCATCGCGTTGCAAATTTTTTGTATTTATCCTCCAAGTTCACTGCGATCTTTTCCATTGAGTACATGTACCAGATTCATTTTATCCATTCTGTTTCAGATAAGTCTCTTGCATTTTTCCAATTACGGGCTATTATGTATTTTTAAGGTAGCAGGCCTCTCACTTGCCAGGCTTCCCAATACACCTTACACCCAAACACAATCCTTTGTAGCAAACCCCATGAAACAAATAACTACTTATCCTAACAGGATTCTCTACAATTACCACGGGCTTATAAAAACATGGCCTTTATTAGTTCAAAGTATTAAAAACCATTTGTAACAATGTAATAAGGAAATAACGGTGACCATTAGAGAAAATATAACAGAAATTTTAGCCTAGGTGATACAAACTCTGTAATATATTCATGAAATCCAGTGCATTTCAAGTTTGAAGCACTTCCTCAAACGTTTAGATCTCACTTACCAGAATTGCAGACCATGCTTCTTACAAACATCATAAAAGAGCTGCCAAAGGGTAAGGGTACGTGAAGCTCAAAACCTAAGATAAATCAATCAATAGCCCTATTTACACTATCATCATTTTCTTATTACATTGTTATTAATGGTTTTAAATATTTTGTACTAATTTAGACCATGTTTTTATAAGTCATTGGTAATATTCAGTATTTACAGTCTCAGTTTTTTTGATGTATGAGATAGAGGTCTCCTGCCTCATATGATGTCCCCACTGTGGGAACAGGGAAATTTGGTTCCCCCACGCACGCACTGCCGGATTTCCTTCTCTCTTGCCCTCATAAGAGAGCCATTTTGCGGTCTACATGGAAGGTATTTAATATAGTTCAGCCTCTTTCACTTTGGCAGACAGCAGTGTGTTAACGCCTCAAAAGGTAATGATCCCTTGTCATGGACGGATCATTATCTCCTATTGGCCAGCCTCTCAGCGCACCTCCTCCAGAAGGGGAATGGACCAGTTAGGTTGGTCTGTCCTTGGAGGCTGATGGAACCGCAATGGTTCCAGGAGGCTCCGAGGGAGTTAACCGTAGACCCCGATGATCACTCTTGTCGATGAGCTTGTCCAGCACTGGAACATCTTGCTGGGGGAGGCAATTGACAGGGTGGCTCCGAGACGTCTTCTCCCTCTGTCTTGTCAACGCAGGGCTCCTTGGTTTACTGAGGGGCTGCAGTGTATGAAACAGGTAGGTAGGAGACTAGAGACACTGGCATCAGACTCACTCTGAATCTGACCGACTTCTCCATAGGACCCATTTGCGGTCCTATGTTGAGGCTGTGAGGACAGCAAAGAAGGAGTTCTTTGCTGCCCTCATAGCATCTGCAAAGTCGCGTCCAGCGTAGCTGTTCCGGGTGGTGCCGGGGCTGGTCAGTCCAGCCTCCCTCCACCTGGATGGGGACTTATCCCAGGCCTGCTGTGAGGAATTTGCCATCTTCTTTGCAGACAAGATCGCTCAGATCCAGAGTAATTTGACACCGGATTGGAAGCTGTAAGCGAGGGGCACGAGGTTATGGAGGCACCGTCTGATCGATCTTTCTGGGATCAGTTTCAGGATGTGATGCCAGCCGATGCAGTGAATGTCCTGGGGTCTTTTAGAGCCACTAGTTGTGAATTAGATCCGTGCCCGTCCTGGCTGGTGAAAGCCAGGGAGACTTTGGGGATGGTGCTGGCGAGGGTAGTGAACGTGTCCCTTCGGCGGGGAGACTGTCACCCAGTCTCAAGGAGGCTGTGGTGCGCCCCCTGCTGAAGAAGCCATCTTTGGATGCGGACACACTGACCAGTTACTGACCTGTCTCTAATCTTCCCTTTTTAGGGAAGGTTATTGAACGGGCAGCTCCAGGCGCATTTAGATAGCATCGGTTTCCTTGACCCTTTTCAGTCTGGGTTCCGCCCCGGCTATGGTACTGAGACAGCGTTGGTGGCCTTGGTGGATGATCTCCGCTGGGAGATGGATGCAGGATGTTCAACATTTCTGATCCTGCTAGATCTCTCGGCCGCGTTTGACACCGTGGACCATGGGCGGCTGCTGAGACAGCTGCGAGACCTGGGGGGGGTCTGGACGGGACTGTCTTAGGGTGGTTCTGCTCATTCCTCTCGGGGAGAAGCCAGCGGGTGGTGCTGGGGGCTGAAACATCAAGCCCCCGGGGCCTTGATCTGTGGTGTTCCGCAGGGTTCGATCTTGTCTGTTATTATTTAATGTATATATGCAGCCCCTGGGGGAGATCGTGAGAGGGTTTGGGGTGCGATGTCACCAATATGTTGATGATACTCAGCTGTACCTCTTGTTTTCAACTGACCCAGGTCCTGCTGCCTCATTACTTTCCCAATGTTTGGAGGCCGTGGCGGATTGGATGTGGCAGAGCAGACTGAAGCTTAATCCTGATAAGACGGAGGTGATGGTGGTGGGAAGGACGAGGGAGGTACTGGCTCCCCTGTACAGGGGGTCCGTCCTCCTGTAGCCCAGCAGGTTCGGAGTCTGGGGGTGGTGTTGGACTCGGGTCTCCGTCTGGATCAGCAGGTGGAGATGGTGGCTAAGGCAGCCTTCCGCCAGCTGTATCTGGTACAGAGGCTGTGTCCATACATCTCCAGGCCCGACCTGGCCACTCTCATTCATGCCTTCATCACCTCGAGGCTAGACTACTGCAATGCGCTTTACGTGGGGCTTCCCTTGTTTCTGGTTCGGAGGCTGCAGCTGGTGCAGAATGCGGCGGCCTGTCTCCTTACAGGGACGGGGTGGTGGGAGCACATAACACCTGTGCTCCGTACTCTGCACTGGCTGCCTATAGCATACCGAGCCAGATTCAAGGTGTTAGTGTTGATCTATAAAGCCCTGCACGGTCTGGGTCCCTCATACCTCGGGGACCGCCTCCCCCTTCACGCCTCAGAGCGATCTCTTCGGTCCACCGGGGGCGCCTTTCTGGAGGTCCCCCGTGTAAAACGGGGGGCCACAATGGAGAGGGCATTCTTGGTGGCCAGGCTGCGGCTTTGGAACTCCCTCCTGGAGGAAGCCCGCCTGGCCCCAGGTTTGTTAGCATTTCGTTGAGCTTGCAAGACATGGCTGTTCGCCCAGGCCTTCGGAGGGGAGGATGGGAGGATGGGATAGTTGGGGGGTATTTTAAAGACATTTTAATGATATTTTAAATTTGATGAATGGGGTATGTATTTTTAAATTGATTTTTTAGGGTATTTTATTTGTGTGTTTTATGTTGTAAGCCGCCCCGAGATGCCGTGGGCATGAGGGGGCGGCTAATAAATATTTATAATAAATAAATAAATAAATAAATTTTAAAAAGGAGGGCAAATTTGTCTCCCCTACAGAGGACACTTTACCAAGAGGGTGAATATGAAAATCTTTATTGAAATTCATGTATAAAACAGGGAACTAAACAAGAATTGATACAAATGTGTTTTACAATATCTACAGCACTAGTTCAATAAATGTATTCCGAACAGATCTCAAGAAACAGATTGTGTCTGAAGCTTTTAGGCTCAGTAATTTTCTTTACAGCAAAAATACATGCAGCTTCTCCACAGAATATAAAATAGGATATTACAGCACATTATATTTTTGCAAAAAACAAATCTATCCTTTAGTAGTAAGCAAGTGAAAAAATGTGGGACTCCTACTTTTATGCTCCAGCAATATCAATTGAGCATAAAAGTATGAGTCCTATTTTGAGCTGGTATCTCATTTCTCTACTGCATGGTACTATATCCGTTACATATCCTTAGGCATAAAACGTAAGTAAAGTAGTTCATTGTAGTAGTTAGTGAACATTTACGCAGTTGACAGATTCCACCTCTTTAAAGAGGTATATTTAATGTCCTACAAAAAAATTATTTTATCTTTAAATTCTTTTAAATACAGAAGTCTAATTCCAGTTCCCACTACATGAAGTCAAATTTAGTAATGACAAATCCAATTTCACAGTCCTTTTGAAAGCAGTGTTTTAGAAGTATGGTACATGGCACAGCTACAAAGAATTGACTAGGCTAATAAAATCAAGTTACAGAATGCTGTTGTGGTATTAGCTTACTAAAAATATTAAGTAGAAAATATTCAGCAATGGACATCTTCAAAACACTTTACAAACACTAATATCAAATCATCCCTGTCAGGAAGAGTAGTACTAGTTACTCTGGAGGAGGAGTCACACTGTCATAACTACCAGCTTCCACCCACCTCTTTCCCCATGCTCAGAGGGAGCTAGGGGCTAAATAGCATTTCCCTTACCCTGATCTCCTTCTCAGAAACTTGCAGAGCACTGCCAGAAGGAAGAGCTGCAACAAAAAGCAGCAAGCAAGACAGAGAGGCCTCTCTCTCTCTCTCACACACACACAAAGGAGAAAGCAATGAGGGTTGCTAAGATGGCAGAAGGTTAAACATTTCAAAGTTCAACAATTTCCTTCCTCCATTACAGACACAAGCAAGCCCCACACACTTTAATCCCACTTTCTTGGAGAGACAAGAACATGTTGGCGTCCTGTTCATTTAGAGGCTCATAGATCTCTTTAAGTTTGTCAAACTTTGGTCCCCACTCTTTGAGGTAATCGTCATTTAGATCTTCATCAACACTGGAGTAATCTATCCTCACTTTTACTCCCTGCTTTTGGGAATGCAGGGGTATTAAAGCGAGGTAGGTGGTACTTTCCTCCGAAACAGTTCTTGTTAGAACAAGCCGTTAGGTTGTAGAATGAAATCCTCACAGCACTGAGGCAAGTAGGAGTTTTGTCTTTGACTTCAGTGAAGTCAGAATTTTATCCTTTCCCTTTCCTTAAAAATAAGTAGTATACTCTTCTTCATGAGAATAAGCTTTGTGCGACTTTACCAGTGTTTCCAAAATAATCAAAGTCACCATAAGAACTCAAGTATTCCTGTGTTTGGACTACCCCTTCTCTCAAACTTGGAGCAGCAGCTCTTTTTAAGAGCTATACTCCCAAAAGTATGTGTGCAGAGAGAGAGGGATTGGGGGAAAAACCAAAACCTTACGCTAAGAATTTTTTCCAACCCTTGTAGCACTTTGATCTTTTTTTTTAAATTTAAACAAAACATTCACAAGTCTCCTAGAGAAAAAGACATACATGGCACCAAGATGGATACCATACAGCATGCTCTGTAACAAATCTTTACACTCCCAAGTCACTAAAGTAGTATTTAGCATATTGCAGAAGTTTAGTGAAGAAAAGGAACTAACTTTTTCTTCCCATTTCCTTTATATGCATAGAGAGGTTTCAAAGAAACCAAAGGCCTTAAATTTAAAACGTCGGACAACATATCTAAGGACTTTGTTGGTAGGGAAGAGGAGAGGATCAAATAAACAGTATCATCTGAGTTTGATACTAGGATTCCAGAAGTATGCAATTTTATAAGAAGAACCTGCCCCACTATTAAACATAAGCAGGAAAAGTACGATGGTATGGGTGCAATCCTCCAAACAGATAGCACCAATGAGTCTCCCACTGAAGTGAAAGGGACTCAGACTCACGCTAAGTGCTAGTTTTATCGACCCAGAGGATCACACTGTAATACTAGAAAGGAAAAGAGCTTTCATGCAGATGTTTGTAGTAATTCCTGTTGCTCTATACAAAATCTGAAGTATTTCCATTAAGCTATTCCTATGGTAAGGAAGTTCAACATTTCAAATTAGTCAGGAAAATTCATACAAAAAAAAAAGTCTTGACATCTCTAACTTTAAATATCTGTTTAGACAGTGCATATAAAAAAATCCTGAATCCAGTTTGTCACTTAAGGGAAAAGCAGGAGAGTCATGCTACAGTTGCTGAATACTTGCATTAAACATGCTAACTTATTGGAAACATTATAGTATCTTATGATGACACTTTTTTTCTGAAGTAGAGTTCTTATCAAAGCAACATGTTGGCGTCCTCTCTCTGTTTAGGAGTGTTCATCTGGAGGCTCATAGAGTTCTTTAAGTTTGTCAAACTTTGGTCCCCACTCTTTGAGGTAATCGTAATTTAGATCTTCATCAACACTGGAGTCGTCTAAGGAACTAAGGCTCCCTGCTAGAGAGCACTGACCCTCTAAGCAGTAGAAATGCATAGAGTCTGTTGGAAAACTATGCAAATCATTGTCTGCATTCCATATAATTTGAGACACATATTCCTTGAAGTCTGGAATACTGGCGACTGCAGAATTGGATTCTTTTCGATGGGGGTGTTTCACAGACGGGTCTCTCCCCTGACCAGGATGGGACTTGAGGAGTGGAGCTGTGGTCCCTAAGAACCAGGGGTTTCTTTGTAGAGGCTTCTTTAATTCATCGATATCATAAGCATTCTGAAAAAAATAATTAATGCAAACATTAAACAAACATTATCGAGTACATATCATACATCTCAATCACCAATCTGTTTAAAATGTGTTTTTTTTTTAAAGAAAGCATTTTAGGAAAAAGCCTAGATTTTTTTTTTAATCTAAAAAAAACTGAAAAAAAGAAGGGCTCTGAAAAACAGCTAGGCACACACATTTGGATCTGGATTGCTGTGTGTTTAAAAATACTGCAGTGATGCCATACCATACCTGATCATGTTCTCCTCCTCCCTCTTCATTATAATTAAAGACATTTTCTCTAACATCCTCCCAGCTTTCATGTTCTTCAGGAATATGGTAAATTCCTCCCTTCCGAAACCTTGATCTTCCCCACTGACTCCACACTGTGTAGGAAACTAACAGAGCTGAAACAGAGAGATACGTGTGTTCATTATGTGGCAAACACTGGGATGTGCAATCAAACTTGAAAACAACCTCAAAATGTTTAGCTAGCATTTACTAAATTAATATTCATGTTCTCAGGTAAGTGTCTAATCCTGGTGTTTAATTAGCAAAAGTACACTCTTCAGGAAGGTAATGAATCATCTATATCTTATATCAAACTTCATTAAAAGGGTATTTTACTTACCTACAGGAATCCACTAGGACATTTAAATAGAAGGCATTTTGGCCAGTCTCTGGCCTTTCATCAATCCTGAGTAAATAAGATACCCAAAGTAAGTAAAACACTGTTTTAATGAAGATTAAAAGTGTAATATAAATCATCTGAGTCATTACTTTTCTGAGACATGTACATTCTTTCTGGGTATATGTACATGAAGTACTCTTTAGCTACTGTCATCCCTCCGAAAGACTTGCTGCTATGAGCTTCATGAAGTACTCCAAGACCCTGGAGCTAGAGTCTAGCTGACAAGTCCAGATCCAGTTTTCTGGGTACACGTACATGTACATTCTTTCTGGGTACATGAAAGAATGTACATTCTTTCAGGGAGGTTTTCAGTTTTATTATAGGAGAGAAGCTAAACAATCCATTAAAAAATAATTTAGTTTTTTGTAGCACTTTTTATAGTTCTAGACACTGAAGTAATCCCTGACAGTTCTTTTAAAATGAGGAATTTAGCCATCTGTTCCTAGCAGAACTAGCAAAAAGGTAAGAAAAAAAGTGTACTGCTATTTAAAAAAATCTTAGGTAGAGTGTGAGGATGGAGTAGGTGTGGAAATGGTAGTGTCTGGTGAGTGCTCTCACTTCCCTCAAGTTAAATTTACCTGCTTTACTTAAGAGTCTTAAGGTTCCTAGGTATTGAACCCGAGAGATTTGATAATAGCACTAATGAAACACCTGTTCCTTGAGGTGGAAAGTCTAAGTGAGATCCAGATTGACAGAGCGCATAGGGCTCTAAGAGCCAAACCCAGAGAAGGAGATAATCGCAGGTCAATAATTGTTAAATTCAGGGTATTTCCCCAGAAGGAAGAAATCTTGCGGAGGGCAAGGGCTAGCCAGAAGCGGCAATATTTAAATTGTAAGGTTAGAATTGTGCCGGATTATGCTGCGGAGACAGTGGCCAAAGGACACAAATGGTACAAGTACATGGGTCCTCTGACGAGAACCCACCTTTTGTTCCCTGCCAAATTTACATTTATATACAAAGGAAAGTGGAGATTCTACTTGGACCCTGCAATACTGAAAAAAGATCTGCAATCCTCCCGGCGGCAAGCGAGGCGACTCCAGTAGAGGAGACAAATATGAACTAAGGAAAGAACTCTTTAGCTACTGTCATCCCTCAGGAAGACTTGCTGTTATGAGCTTCATGAAGTACTCCAAGACCCTGGAGCTAGAGTCTAGCTGACAAGTCCAGATCCAGCAAAGTTTGAGTCCTGCTGAAGAGGATTTCTGGACCATTGCAGCTAGAGGATTTTTCCTTTTTTTCTCCCCCCACCCCTTTCCCCCTCTCATGTATTGGTGAATGATCAAGTTGGGTAGGATGGGAGTTGGGAAAAAGGACAGGAAGATATTAGAAGGTGGGTTGGGGGATACCTGTTAAGGTATTGGTAAAGGGGTCAAGTGGAGGGTTGGGATTAAGGAGAGACGGAAAAGGAATAAGAGGGGATAAGAGAGAGAGAGGTGGGAAGAATTGTTGTTGTTTTTAAAGGGGGGGAGGGGAAAAAGAGAAAATAAGGGGAAGGGATGAGGAAAAGAAAAAAAGGAGAGAAAAGAAAAAGAGAGGTTATACCCTTATAGTGAAGATACTATATCCTTACAGTGACACAGGGAGTAGCAACTAGCAAGTAAAAACAGAGATGGAAGGGGGAAAAAGAGGAAAGGAAGGGTCATGGGGAGAAAAGAAGGGGACTATATGTATAGAGAGAGAGTGAGAGAGACTTGGAAAGCAACTGGACCGCACAACTCTCAAGGAAGCTCTGGATCCCAGGAGGATGCAGTCAATCAATAATTTAATAATATTTTTTTGTAGACGTAGATTGATAAACAGAGGTAGATGGAAAGATAAAAAGATGATGCCGGAGATAAACGTTTCAGCTTCTGCCTTCGTTGGCAGCACACTGAGTTTCTATAGACATAACACCTTAACACCTCATGGCCTCAATTTGGAAGATAATAGTTAAGAAGAGTTTGCATTCTGCTTTTTGCCACTTCTGCAGGAGTTACCTAGCTAGCCTTGGAATTTTCAGCCCACAGTATTCCTCTACCTCTCACCTATCTCTGGGCACCATTGGAAATGTTTAGCTCCAGCATTTTATGTTTCCATCTACCTCTATTTATCAATCTACATCTACAAATATATATATATATATATACACAAATATATATATATATAAAAAGAACAACAAATTAAGGGAAAGAAAAAAAAAGAAAGAGAAAAGAAATAGTAAAGGGAAGGGGAAGGGGGAAAGAGAGGGAAGGGATTGTAGGGGGTGTTATTTTGGGACCTAGACATAATTTAGGGAACTGAAACAAGTGGACATCATAGTATAATTGTAAAGGATTTTACCCTGGGGTTGCTACTTGAGTGGGGCTCATAAGACACATAGGCAGACATGGCCTGAAGGGCAGGTTAATATGGTTCCTAGTTAAGGGTTGATTTTTAGAATCATAAGGGAGTAGGTTATCAGTATATAATCTTTGAGGGTGAGGTAAACTTTAGAGGCACGGCTAAATTATTTGTTGAAATATGGTTCCGAGGTCGAAGGAGTTACTGTTTATAGAAAATATAGGGGCATGTTTTGGGACTCTGTTGGTTGGGCCATGGTTTAGGCCCCTTAGTTATTGGTACCACAATTCTGTTAATGTAGAAGCAATAATGTGGGGTTGGGCCCAGCCCTTGAAATCTGGCCCTTCTCAGAGAAAATGACAGGAACCATAAATATGCTCTTATGGAATGTGTGGGGATTAAAAAAAGGAAGAGAGTATTTACATTTATGAAGGCACAGATAATAGATTTTAAAAAATTATAATATTATTATTATTTACCAGGAGACGCATTTACTTCAAAGGGATGCTGGAGACTCAAACATGAAGGGTGGAGTAAACTATTTTTCTCATGCTCAGGCAAAAAAATAAATCAGAGGTAGCAATTGGCTTCGCTACAAAATTGTAAGTGCAAATTACAAAAGTAAAAAAAATGATAAAGGATGCTTTTTGTTAATCAGTAGTTCTTTGGAAAGTGAGAAATTTACATTGGTAAATCTGTATGCATCAAATGTGGATACTCATTTCTTCTTTCAAATTTTGTTACCATCAATTGGAAAGGAAGCCATAGGCCAACTTCTTATTCATGGAGACTTTAATTTCCCCCTCACTAAACCTGGATAAATCCAACAGGGTCCCTTTAAAGCCATGTAACCAAAGAATGTTTTAAATGTTGCAGAAAGCAGAACTGGTGAATATTTGGAGATTAAATAATGGAAACACTAGCGATTACTCTTTTTTCTCCACCAGACATGGAACACAGGGTGATTTCAAACGTAACGGGGCCCATTGGCCCCGTACCGAAATCACCCTGTTCATTCCCCGCCGGGGTCACCCCGGCATGCCCGAACAGACGTTCACGCCGCCTTGGCCCCGCCGCGGGGTTCACCGTGGTTCACTGTGGTTCAGCGTGATCTCGTCACGTCTGAAATCACCCATATCCCAGGATAGACCAGATTATGATAGGTAAGGAGCTAGTTAGTAGATGCAAAGATTGTTTTATTAAAGTGGCCACAATGTCAAACCATGATGCAGTGAATGATCTTGCATTTCGTTACCCAAAATCGGGAGAATAAAATGAAAGGGCAATGGAGGCTTAATATGGGTTACCTGAAAGACTCAAAAAGGGATTTCTGAAGCTATTGTAGACTACTTTAAAAACAACAACTTGGCCGAAATTTCCCCCTTGATACTAGCGAAAATGGTGCTCACAGGAGAATTTATTTCTGTAACTGCTGTGAGTATGAAGGAGCAGCTTCAGAAAACGGTCAGCTCCAAAAAACTGAAGAGCTGAACAGAAGGAAGCCCTCGAGACAAACCCGGCTGAGAATAGATAAAGTGAGGGGAAATCAATTCAATAGAAATTGGCCCAGCAGCTGAGACGGATTCGGTGCTTCTACTTTGAAAAGAATAATAAATCAGACAGGGTACTGACCAGGTGAGTTTAAAAATAAATAAATAAATAAGAGAGAGAGAAACAGAAGACACGGATAAGACGCCTCATAGCAAGATATCGCTCCCTAGCCTGGAAAAGACAGGGGATCCAATACATTTTTCTTTATTATTTTGAAGATATTTATTCTTCCTTTGGTCCCCAGCCAGATGAGATTAAGAACTTCCTCAGTGGCCTTCCCATTCCAAAATACAGAGAGATCAACTAAGTTACCCAAATTCTCCTTTTACAATGGAGGTGGTGACCGAGATAATCAAAAATATAAAAAACCATAAATTTTCAGGATTAGATGGCTTTCCTGTCGGATTTGATAAGAACATAAGTGGTGCCATACTGGGTTAGACCAACTGTCCATCGAGCCCAGCATCCTGTATCGGACAGTGGCCAATCACAGGAGCCTGGGAGATGCACCCAACAGGTCACCAGGCTGTCCATTCTCTGTGGGTCGTCCCCAGGCTCCCGACAGTAAAGGGTTTTGTTCCCCAATCCTATCTGGCTAATAGCTGCTAATGGAACTATCTTTCAGAAACTTGTCCAAACCTCTTTTAAACTCAGCTATACTGCTGGCCTTGACCACCTCCCCTGGCAGTAAATTCCACAACCTAATTGTACGCTGAGTGAAAAAATACTTTCTTTTGTTTGTTTTTACTCTGCCACCTGT
>QEPC01012389.1:1215297-1311830 GCA_003113815.1 Sphenodon punctatus
TTTTTTTTTTTAACCCATTATCATATCATCCCTATGCCCAAAGACTGTGGGCATTCATAACTGTTTTCAACACTACTTTGTAACTCCATGTTCTCTGCACATTCTCCACCTGCTATTATATCAAACAACTCTGTACAGATCATCAAAGCAATCTTGTTAACAAACCAAATAATTTCATTTTTCCAATTATCCTTCTCTCCCTCTAGCCATAAACTTTAAACATTCTTAACTATTTTTTAACACCAACTTGTAATCCCACTTTCTTTGCATAGTCTCCACCTGCTTTTATGCTGTACAGTTCTATGCAGATCTCCAGGGCAATCTTCAGCTTTGCTCTCTTGCTCTGGGTCTCCCTGACTGGGCTGCAAGAAATATCTCTAAGTCTCCTGTAGTTTCAAAGATTTTCTTCCTTCCATTTTCAAAAATCATCATTTTAGCAGGAAATAGCAGCCTGGGCCTCAAGTTTCTTTCAATCAGCTCTCCAAAATATTTGCCCCATCTCATTCTTTTTCTTACTGTCTCTGCAGAATAATCTGGGAATATTCTTATGTTCTGTTGCTGAAAGTGTAATTCCTTCTTGGCTCTGGCTGCTCTGAGAATTTCTTCTTTAGTGTTGTAACTGAGAAACTTGACAATTATTGGGCGGGGGGGATCTGTATCTTTCTGTGGTGGGCGCCCTGTTCTATGTGCCCTTTCAATTGGAGCAGCGTGAAAATGTACCTCTTCTGAAAAATTTTCTTTTAACATCGCCCATATTATTTCATTTATTTTTTCCATCCTTCCTGTCTCCTTTATACCATTTAGTCTCAGATTTCCTCTTCGTGAGCGATTCTCCAGATCCTCACATTTTGCTAGAAGAAAAGCAGTCTCGCCTTTCCATTTATCTAGCTGCTCCTGGGTGGAGAGGGAGTGATCTTCCAGCTCAGATATTCTCCCTTCAGCTGCCTCCACTCTCTTGGCTATTCCTTCCATCTTCCTATTTCCTGCTTCCACTGCCTGTTTGACTTGCCTCATCTCTTCTTTTAGCTCTTCTTTCATCTGTCTAAGCAGCTTTTTTAAAGAGCCTGTTTCCTCTCCTTCCTCCCTGCTTGCACTCGGTGGGGCCTGGTCTATTTCACTTTCCCGCTCTGCCTCCGCTGTCAGTCTGTTTCCCCCGCTGCCTCTCTCCCCCTCCTGTCTTATCTCAGCGTTTTTCAGCCTGCTATTGTTATGCCGCTCAGGGGAGTTCCCCTGCACTAATTTGCCACAGGGTTTTTCTTTTCCAGGTCTCTTTTCTTTCAAGATAGACCCTTCTCCCTCCTCACCTTCAGAGCCCGAGAAGGCATGGTCAGTTTCAGGTTCCCGCTCAGCCTCTGCTGCCGCCGTCATTTTTTTCCCCCCACTGCTTGCCTCCCTCTCTTTTAGCAATTCAGCGGCTTGATTTCTATGGCAATACTTTTCCAAGGCATTTGCCTGTGACAGCTTTTGACGTGGTTTATTCCTCGCAGTCATCTCTAAAGTATTTGGGTTTTTTTCCTTTTCTTGAACTGGATTGCGGCTTGCTTTTAGAGCTGGGAGGTGCGGAGCCCAGGCGACTTCCAGCCGCTAGCCTAGACGCATGTGCAGATCCTCCGTCACCCATTATTATTATCAATCACATAATGGCTTTCTTACTACCCACTTAGTTAAGTTATTTAATGCCATCAGTGATAATAAAGAACTACCACAAATCTCACTATGGCTTTTTTTACACGGAAGCCACCCACCCACGAACACCCATAAACACCCATCAGATGGGTGGGAAAGCATCCATGTAAACGCCCATGAGTGGGTCGGTGTGGGTTCACGACCCACCCACCAACACCCACAGAGCAGCCGGGAAGGAGCCGGCATGCTCCGTGGGTGGAGGTGGGTGTTCAAATCAACACCCACCTGTCCGTGTAAAAACCCAAACACCCAAGGGGATGGGTCTGCCGATACCACAGAGAGATGGCTATAGAGGCCACGCAGGTGCCCCCAAGCAGACATGCCCACCGAGGGAGACGCCGGGCGCATGGCCGGGAGCCCTTAAAAGAGAACCAAAACATGACAGCGGTGTGTCAGCTCCCAAAATGTCCAGAAGGAAAGCAACTGACAAAACGAAGGGAGCCAGCGCCGTGACATGCACAGGACGAGCCAGGGTAAGCTAAGGGACCCCGGGATGCCTAGGGAAGGGGGCCCGGTCCAACGGCACTGGGGGGGGGGGGAGGAAAAGATGGCTAATCACAGCACACCTGTCCTGTCACAGGGCCGAGGGCATACCGTTCCCCCCGCTCCGCCTGCATCCCCCCAGGCCACCACAGCCACTGGGCACGGTGAAGGGAGCGCAACCGACAGCGAGGTAAGAGCGAGAGTACTCCAACAACCTGGGAAGGGGGGGCCTGCACGCCAATGCCAGAAACCATCCTGAGGGAACACAGAGTGGGCAGCTGACAGCTAACAGTTACCACCCCCCCGCCCCAGGAGAGCACCCATACACAGGAGCAACGCACCACCGGGGAGACGGCTGATGAGGGCTTCCGTGACAGTCAGGTAACCCTGCCGTGTCCCCTGGGGGGGAAGAGGAAAAGGATCCCCCAACGGGAGCAAAAGCAGGGCTATGGGACAGATGCTAACCCCCATGCAATACCCCCAACAGGAGACGACCAGTTCCACGGTCACCTCAGCTACCGGGAGGGCCCCAAGTTGCCAAGCTGGAAGGCCCCCCCACACGTGGTACCCAAAAGGGGGAGCCCTGGTGGAGGCTGGAGACCTGGGACTTCATACGCGTGTGGTGGACCGAAAAGGTCCAGTACAATCTGGTGTGCAGCTACAAGACCAGACATGTCTATGAAACCATCACCCAGGAGATGCAATGGCAGGGGTACAATAGGGATGTCACCCAGTGCATGCAGCATGCAAAGGACTTGAGGTCCGGATATATCAAGGACAACAATCTCTAGTCTGGCTGTGCCATGTGTACAATGGAGTTCCATGATGAGCTGGACCGTTTCCTCTGCATCGACAGGGACATAGTTGCCTCCCGCATACACGGCACCGCCTTCGCCAGGCGCAGAAAGAGGGAGTTAACAACACCACCCCTGCCCGACCCTCTGGAGCAGGGGGAGAATGCTGCCCCTGGCGAGGCCAGCCAGGATGCGGGAGGGGACAGCCCTGTCACACAGGGGAAGGAGGCGTACCGGGAAACCACTCACAGAAACATCATCCTCCACGTGCGCCCACAAAGCCCACAGGGTAACAGGCCAGGGGGCACGGGGGGCACACACAGAGCGGACGGACACCTGGGACGCCTCCCAGGATGCAGAGGAATATGATCCAGGTAGGAACACAACCATGGCCCGGGGGGACCGGGCAGCAGGGATCAACTGATGGATCACTATTCCCATTACAGCACAAGGGTGCCTGGAGGTTCACGAGGAGGTGGTCATGGAGGAAGAGATGGTGGACGAAAAACCGGTGGCACCCCCAAGATCCGGTCATCAGGACACCGATGGTAGGCCAACACGGACAAGGGAAGGGTTGTGGGTGGTGCCGGGGCAATGGAGTAGCATACAGGGCACAGAGGTAGCCCCCCGAGTAATACACCCACCATGCAAGACAGGGAAGGGCTGGGGGCNTAGCCCCCCGAGTAATACACCCACCATGCAAGACAGGGAAGGGCTGGGGGCCACCACAGTAGGGGAATGGAGCTATAAGGGTCAACATCCCCTGAAAGGCATGCAGATGTGGGGTCACAAGGGAGGAGGGACCATGAGACATGCCCACAATGAGGTGCAAGGACAACATGGCCCCGGGAGAAGGCTCGCTTATATGGGGCCACCACTGCGGTCTGACACAGAAGATGGGAATACGGGGATCCCACCCTGTCGGTCCCCATCAACACAGGGACAGAGACGGAAGGGGGTCGGTAGTACCAGTGGCACAACAGTTGCACCGCTAGGGGTACAAGGTACGGAAATGGCAAGCAACCCAACCCATGGGGTAACATGTCTTCCACAGAAGAGCGACCTGGTTCTGTGAGGGGTGCTGCCGCTGGCAGCGCTGTGAGGAATCGGGAGATGCGGGCCAGGAATCGGAGGAGGAAAGAAGACCTGTGGAGGGAACTGCTGGTGGAAACCAGAAGGTTAGGCAAAGTGCACTCTGAGGAGCTCGCCCTCACCAGGGAGGTGCAAAGAGGGGAGGGGGATCGGGACCGGGAAATATTGGCAGCGATGCTCAACTGGTCCCACACCAAACACCTGTGGGACAGGCGTCAGACTGCCACCCTCCACCACGAGATGCGCCTCGACAGGGCCGAGAGGGTGAGGACCCATGGCACGCTAGAGGGGACATCCGCACGGGCCCTTGACCTCATGATGGAGGCAGTGGGGTTCCTGCGGCGAGAACCCCAGCGTGTCATGGGTCCTCCAGGCGTGGATGTAGGAATGGCAGCCGACTATCACCAGGGCGCCCTCCCACAGGTGCAGGTGCCCCTTCCCCAGCACTTCGGCCAACTTTGGTTTCCCCAGCAGCACCCCTTCCCTGGCCTCGTGCACAGGGTCCCCCCCACCCCAACATAGCCCCACAACAACAGCCTGTGGGGCCATCCTTCCAGCCTGCACGCCTCTCGGTTCCTCAACAGCTGCCTCTGAGATGCCTCCTCCTGGAACCATGGCTTCCCCTGAACATTCTGGAACCCCCAGGTGACCAACAGCCCATGCCGATTGTCCCACCAGCTCTGGTAAGGTGGATCACATCTGTCTCTAAGGGGGGGGGGGGGGGAAACACATCTTGAACTGCAGAGGGATGGGCAGAGAGGATGCAGGAATCCCCAGAGGGCTACAATAAGGGCTGTGGTGCAGGGGTTACGTCCCAGGTACAATTGTAACTCTTACTGTATATTCCAACATAGGGTCCAATACCTCAGCCCGGAGTGGAGCGACCAGTGGACGACTGAGAGCCTGGATCGTCAGGCCCCCGCTCCCGGCAGCAGCAAAGGCGAACAGGGGGTCAAGCCCTGGTGGTGCGCCAAAGCGGGCACATGGAAGGCCCAGAAAGCACTAAACCCAGCTCCTTGTAAATACTCCCCCCCCCCCCAAAATATACAGTACTTCTATGTCGATTGTTACGTTAAGGGGACTGCATGCGTGGGGAGGGGCCTAGAAACAGACATACAGAGTCATGCCATGCGCAATACTGGTGCGGGACCTATACCGCTCCTGCCTGACAGAAGATGGTGGAGAGACGACAAACCACCCATGGAAGAGTACAGGCCTGCAGGTGGAGGCTGTGGCGAGGAGTGCCTTCCGCCACTTACATCTGGTGCAGCGGCTTCAGCCACTGGTTTCGGTTCTGGACTTGGCCACGATCATCCATGCTTTTATTACCTCTCGGTTAGACTACTGCAACGTGCTCTATGTGGGGGTACCTATGGTGACGGCTCAGAAGCTGCAGCTGGTGCAGAATGCGACGGCTCAGCTCCTGGTGGGGTTGGGCCGCCGGGAGCACATTACACCAGTGCTCCAATCTCTGCACTGGCTGCCAATAGTGTTCCGGGTCCGATTCAAAATGTTGGTTTTAACCTATAAAGCCTTACACGGTGAGACCGCCTCACTCCCTGGATCGACCCCTGCAGTCAGCCGGGGGCGACCTGTTGGAGGTCCCTCGAGTTTCCCGGATGGCCACACAGGACAGGGCGTTCTCGGTGGCTGTGCCGCGCCTTCGGAATTCCCTTCCGGTGGGAACACGTCTGGCCCCAGACCTTCTGGCCTTCCGTAGGAACTGCAAAACCTGGCTGTTCCATCAGGCATTTGGTGAGGGGGAGGGGTACGGTTGGGTGGGTGGGTGGGGTTTGTTTTGTTTTATGATTGTGTTTTATACGGTTTAAAAGTGTTTTTACTATATTTATTTTATGATGACTGTTAGCCGCTGACTGACTATGATGACTGTTAGCCGCTCTGGGCCGAGATGCTCGAGATCGAACTGGCTCCTGTTCATAAGTAGGCGCCAACACATCTTGAGCTGGCCAAACGTCTGCTCCACCACACTCCGAGCGGATGATAGGCACTCATTGAAGAGCCTGCGCTTTGGTGTGTGAGCCACGGGATAGGCCCTCATGAGTCACGGTCTCAGCGGGTAGGCGGGGTCCCCAAACACCACCAGAGCCATGGATACTCCCTCCCTCAATCACCTGGTACAGGTTTGGGGCAATCTCACCATCGAACATACGGGCATAGAAGGGTGACGCCTGCAGAATGCGCGCACCATGGCTCCTCCCTGACTGGCCTGTGTACACGTCAGTGAACAGGCACCTGTGATCCACAATGGCCTGAAGATTTATTGAGAATGCTTGCTTCCAGTTCAGATAGTCCATCTTGGCGTGTGGGGGCCGGATGATAGGGATGTGGGTGCTATCGCCCCTATGCAATGGGGTAAGCCCATGTCCTCAAAGCCACGGATCACTACTTCGGGATCCCGGAGCTGGATGACCTGCTCGAGTAGCAGCTCCATTATCTGGTCGCACACGTCGTGGAGCGCCCTGTTAACGGTAGCACTCCAAACTGTTCCCCAACGCTCCGACAGGAATCAGGGGTAGCCAGGGTCGGCCACAGGGTTTGTGAGGCCATGTACGAAGTCTTGGTGTGGGGGGGGTCTAATTTGCATTAGGCCCCACCTAATTATGCAAATATGTAAATTTACATACAATTTACTCCCTCTGGACAGGAAGGATTCGTATTCTCCACCCCTCCGAGAAACCATAGACCAGCATGGCCTCCCAATGCTTCCCGGGGGGCCACCTCCCTAGCCAAGTGTCTACCACCACTCCCCAGGAGTGGTTCCACTGCAGGGGCAGCCAGGCGGGCAGTGAGGCAGGCACAGAGAGACTGACTGCGTCCACTGCCTTACTGGAGGAGGGGGCGAGCTCAGCCAGCCTGGCCTTCAGGACCTGTTGCTTCTTCCTGCCGTGGCCGCCTGTGCCTTGGGCATGCATATGGTGGGACCAGTCCAGAGGCGCTACTATCAAACACACAAGACACCCAAAATGCAGCTAGTCTATTAAGCGTATTATGCCATGAAAAGATATATAGACAGATAGATTAGATGATCAGTTCAGTTGTGGCCCCATAATCAGTTCACGCTGCCCCCACCCCATAACCATTTAATTTGTGCCCCCAGGGCAGCATGAATTGATTACATGGGGGGTGCAAATGAACTGGTTATGGAGTGTGGGTTTAAAGACGACATTCCTGTTAGCAATAACTTCATTAAGAACAGTTAGTGAAATAGCAGCCATAATAATCACAGAACCATATTTACAGATTTTCCTTCCAAGATAGAATAGATATTGCTTTACATCCTAAATTCCTACCTAAGGTAATATAAGTAAGACAGTTGTGAGAATGTGGCCCTTTTTACATGGGCCTCTCCCACCCACGAACACGCAGATTTCTGTGTGTTCATGGGTGGGGAGCCCTGTGTGAACAATATGGTGCACACGCCCATGGTGAGTGGGGGTGCATGCGCGCCCGCCTAACACGCATTCCCACTCACCCCCCACTCGTCCACACGCATGGAGCAACAGGGGGAAAAGGCTGTTACTCCGTGGGCGTGGATGAGTGGGGGGTGAGTGGGGATGCGTGTGAGGTCGTGTGCATGCCCTGCCCATGCACCAGTGTGCCCATGGACCCCCCCACCCGGCAGAGCCATGTAAAAATGGCCTCTGAGGAGCCACTCGAAGGAGAACAGAAGGTTGCTACCTTGTAAACAAGGTTCTTTGAGATAGCTCAGAACATTCTCACAACACCCACCCTTCCAGCCCCGCATGGAATTTTCTTATATTCCTATATAGGGTTGGAAGGAACTGTCATTCTGAGGGGGAGAGTCAGTGCTTTTTATATTAGAGGAGCTCGAGACCATACTTGGTCTATTATTTGAACAGGGTGAGCATGCACAACCTAGTTATGAGAATGTTGGGAGCTATCTCAAAGAACCTTCTTTACAAGGTAATAACCTTCTGATCACTCACAAGGGAAGCTGTTTGTAAACAAACAGTTTTATCTCCCAGTCCGATCAGTGTCCTGCTGCTGCAGCACTACTAGGAGGCAGAGGCAGGTGAGGGATGGGGACCAGACCCAGGGAGGGGAGGCAGAAGAACTTATTGGGGGAGAAGCTGGCTGCAACTTGCTGCCCAGCCAGGCAAGCGCGGGGCCCCTGCTAGCCGCAGGGCCAAGTGAAGCCACACATGTGGCTCATGTCTGGGGCCAGCCCTGGGGGTAACCAGCCTCCACACCACCATGGTCAATTGCATCCTTGGCGGCAGTGGATACCGCATGTTGGTAGCTCTCCTCCGGAGATGTGAGTTCAGGATCTCACCGAGCTGGGTCAACAGGGAGAGGTTCATGCAGAAGTGGTCCGTCCATTCCTCACCTGTCCAGGTAGCCAGCATGTTCTCCCACTATTCATTGGTGCATGAACGCATCCAATTCATCCTGTGAGTTGGGACAGTCACACAACGGCCGTAAAGGTCGGGGGGCCACCGGGAAAGGACAAGCCACATGTGCTGAAACATGATGTTCCGAACAGGGCATGTCGGAGAGCAGCTATCCTTCTTGCCCACCGTAAAGATGCTGCTCGGCGCATGTTGGCCCCTCTCCTGCGCAGTGTCCCATGGTTGTAGAACTGGGGCCCTGGCAGAAGTAGCTCGATCCATTGCTGGAACACCTGGGCCAGGATTATGAAGCAAGCACCCAGGACTGTTAACAGGACAGCTCTCTCCTCAGGGGGCTCTTCATCAGGCAGCATGGTAGCACCAACACACACTCCGTGAGAACCCACTACCGGAAACAGTGATGGATCACCACGTAGGTACCCGACTAGCCTCTAAGTGAATGGGTGGCTTGCCCCAAGGCCTGCACAGCTGTGAACGTGTCCTGCTAAAGCACCCGGCCAATCACTGGGCTGAGCACTAACCAACCACCCGGTTGTGGCCTGTGCCTCCAACCCCCACGGGCTGTGCACCCAGCACACCCACACGGGGCTTCACATGTCCCCTGTCGGTAAACGGCTGTCCCAAGGTAATGGGGACTGCGGCCACAGGCAAACCGCTAAGCACACCCTCCTCCCCCCTGGTCTGCACGTACACCCGGTATCGGACAGCACCACCTCTGTACAAGCTCAGCTCTCTTTCATGATCACCTCTCACCCACCACACCCCAACCACCTCTCTCTACATGCCAAGCCCGGGCACTGGAACCAGTCCACATATGTACTTTGGTGGACCACGCTTGGTGCCCATCGATTGGTGCAGTACTTTGGGTGTGTTCCACGCACCTGGTAGGGATCTCTGCTCACCGGCCCGACAGCACATCCCCCCACCTGCACGGACTGCCTGACGCCAGGGGGCTAGGGCCACAGCGGGGCTGCACTGTGGCCATGGGGGCCTACTTCTCCCCACAGTGCCCATGACACGTCTCTGTGCGATCAGTAGGCAGGATGCATCCGCGCCAGTCCTGTATCTGTCACAGCGAGTGAAGGCCATGGCATTGTGCAGCTGTGCACAATCAAGATATGCTGCATGGAGTGCCTCATTAACTCCGTGCTAAAGGCAGCCGTGGCCTTGTTCATCTCTGTCATTGCTTGTGCTGGAATGTGTCCGCCCGGTGCGTGGGTCAGGAATTCACAGGGCCTAGCAGCCTGCCCACTATCAGCTGTGTAAGATCAATCTCCGACTAGCGATGCGCAGCTCCTCGCACATCTCTCATTCATAGCCGCTCTCTGCTGAACCCCTGTGCAATCCAGCAACCAACCCTTGAAAAGGTAACAGCAGGGTGTGGAATAGACCCCGAAACTGGTGGTGGTGCCAGGGAGGAGTGGTCGCCATGTGCCAACATGCTTCTAGGAAAGCTGTGGCAGAGCCACGATGTCCAGCTGCTGCTGAGCGACCCCGTCAGTCACTGATGGATTCAAACTCCTGTCATGGTACACGTGGGTGATGGACCATCTGTTCAGGGGTTCGACTTGCCAGAGGCGTGCCGGGGAGCTTGGCTTCACCCTCCTGCAGCAACCTCTTTGGGGGCACCCAGCTGCCTTTGTAGTGCCGTGGACTGCACAGGAGATCACAGCTGTTCGCCTGGTCACTGCTCAATCTGAGTATGGACTGGCCCTCCAGGCCGGGGGTTCTCCTGTTGCAACCGACTACACCGGCATGCCTACTGCGTGCCCGTGGCATATCATGACCGCGATCAGAATGCCAGACCCTTCTTGGGGAGATGGGCTTGCTACCCCCCGATGTTGGTGGACCACTACTGACCAGGACCTCTACCGCATTGGAGCTGGGCACCCTGCGATCAGTGCTGAACCTACCAGATGTCAGGGCTGCAGCTGCCACGGAGAACCACCTCCTGCCCCGGGTTCATGGTGGATGTGCATATGCGTTCCCGGGGATTCCGCAGGGGCCTCTTTGCCTGGGAGGGTCTTGTCCAGGGGTCGATGTTTCAAGAGCCTCCTCCGGCCTCTCCCTGAGCTGCGTGTCACAACCTCCCACTCCGTGGCAACGTGTTCCCCGTGACTGTGCTGTGCCTTGCCTCCCCTTGGACAGTGCTGCTCCTCCCCACTGTATTGTGCGACCCATTGGTCAGTTGCCCTGTCTGCCGGACCCCTTCACATCTTCTGTTCACTCCCGCCTCCATCCCTGTTGCGTTAACGAGTGCCTCCGTCCTTCTTGCAGTGGGTGCAACGATGCCCCAGAGTGATGGTTACGTGGAATGCCCACGGGCCCATGATCACCTGTTCACCAGTCTCTGTTTGCCCATACCCACCCTTTCTCCCCATCACGAATAAAGACCTTGCGTGTGATTGTACATCCTATAGTCAGGGACCTGAGTTGACTGCTTTGCTGCAATTTGCAGTGATTTTTGCAGAATCAGCCAATCCTCGCAGTGCCATGCTGAAATTGCAGTGACACTGCAGTGGGGGTTGTCTGCGGGATCTTTAAATCCTGGCTGAGGCATAAACTTGTCACCTGACCCCAAATTAAAACTGCTGCTGCAGCTGCCATCTGACCGGGAGGTGTGACCATGACCCGAGGGTAAATAGGCCCCTGGGAGATGAATTGTGGGTGGGTGGGGTCTGAAGGCCCTATGTTTGGGTGAGGGAGGTCTGGGGCTTTAATATGAGGTGGGAATTCTGGGGAAATTCCAGAGGATTTGAGTTTTGTTTGATTAGCAAAGTTGTGATTCTATGTCAAACCTGTTGCAAATTTGCTTCCCACCATGCATAGTTATGCAAATCAAGTTAATTATGCAAATATTAATGCCCGTGGTGAATTTGCAGAATTTGGCTTCACTGGTTGCAGAATTTAAGATTTTTTGATGCAGTGAACTCGGGTCCCTACGTATAGTGCTTTTGTGACAGTGTGCTACTTCGATCGCCCCTCCCATGGCTGCATCCTTTCCCATGTGTGTGTTTGTGTGATCGGGGGAGTTGTGTTCGGGATCACTGGGACTGTCAGGTAGCAACCTGTGGTGTGTTATGTGTTCCCCTGGGGGCTCCCTAATGGATTGTAGGTTCGACCTGTGTGGTGGTGGTGGGGTCCCAATGCGTCCTGTTGACTGCACTGTCCTTGATCTGTCGGTGGCCACCTGGTGTCCTGTGTGGGCTCCCGTCCTCTGTGCAGCCCCCTGATATTCACTGCGGTGTTGTTGTCAATCACCTAGGTGGCTTGGCTGGCCTGTTGTGGGTTGCGTGTGCCACATGTGTGCGCTGGTGCTGTCCCGTGGCAGTGCTGTTCGTTATGCACCAGTACGTGGGAGGGTGCTGGGTGCGGGCCTCAACCCCTCCCTAGCGGCTACTGTTGCCCTGGAGGCCTTGGCACACACCAAACATGTTGTCAGGCAGGGGCTACCATTGGTTGGGCTCCCTGCTGGGGCTGCCCCACCTATCACCGCTCCTGTTGCCCCCTGTTGGTTCCCAACATCTGCACTGTTGGCGATAGATGGGTGGCAGGAGAGATGGGCTGCTGACTGAGTGCGGGCTTCGTCAGGCCCATCGCTTGTCCGCCTGTGTTTGCACTTGATCCAAACGTTTCGGGTGCTGGCATGGGTGACCCAGGGTCCAGGTTTGGGGTGTGTGCGCTGTGTGCTTAATGACCCCTTCTGACCCGCACCGTTTCCATGCACCCTTTCCCCTTCTTCCTCTCCATTCTCCCTGCTAGCTACTCTGGTTGTTTTCCTGGCCGTGCTTCGCCTGGGACAGATGGCCGGCCCACTCCAGTGTGCGGCTTAGGAGCTCTGTGCTGGGGCACAGCTGTACGAGAAGATCAGTGAATGTGCTGCGTGTGTGCGGGGCCCACTCTCCTGGTGTCTGTTTGGGGTTCCACGTTGTTGGGACTCTTGGACCATCCTAATGGCTCGACCCCTCTCCCTCTCTCCCTTAGCGCAGGCAATGATTGCAGAGCGGACCAGGGAGCAGAAGGAGGTTCTGCAACTCCTCCTGCACCCCCTACATCGGATGCAGCAGCTTGACCGTGCCCAGGCGGATCGCTGGAGCCGGGTACGGGGTCGTTGTCCGTATTGTGGTTGGGGATCCGCCCCACCAACCCGCTCCATGACGGCTCCCCAGCTATGTTGTCCCTATCATGTGTACTGCTCTGTTTCCCTTTCCGATAAAGTGATTTTGCTCACTTCCCAGGTGGTGTGTCTTCTCCTTTGCTTTGTGCTGTTCTCATGTGGGCGCCTCATGGTGGTTGTGCCCAGTTGTCTGGCTGGTGTGGGGTATGTAGCGTTCCCCCCCCCCGCCCCCTCCTGCTAGTAGTGCTGCAGCTCTTTCAGATTCTTTGGGGTTTACCCTGGGTTCCCTGTCCTGGGGGTTGTGGCCACTCAGCTGACTGTCTTGCCTTCCTTATGTCCCCCTCCGGCCCTGTCTCGATGCCCCCCTTTCCCTGTGGTCCCTTGGCCGGGGGGTCTGTCCCCTTGGCTGTTGTCCTGGTGGCTTGCGCCCTCCCTGCTTTGGTGTTGGTCTCCCCCTTCGCCCACATGCATCCGTTGTTGGTGTTTGGAGAGCTGCAGCGGCTTTGCTGGAGGTTGGTGTGTTCTGCCCCGCCAACCCGGCTGTGGTGTGCACTTCCATCCCTGCCGCCGTGACCACCTGTGTCCCATTCTCAACTTGTTTTATGGGAGCCTTGGGATTGTGTTTGTGGGGGCTTTGCCGGGGGTGGGGTGGTTGGGTGTTTGTGTTGGGGGCCCTTGCTGCTTTGGGGCTCTGACTTTCTCCCCTGTGCCCCTTCCCGCCCTGCCTCCCCACCCTCACACTGGGGTCCCCCCGCCTCCTTGGCCATGCAGCCCTTCCCTGTCTGGTTGTGTTCATGGTTGTGTGTGGGCGAGATCCTGAAAGTCATGGTTTCTCCGGAAATTTCTATGAATGGATTTATTTAAAGACGTTCTCCCAGATAATGGTGAACGGGGAAGTATCTCCCCCTCTATGCTTAACCAGGGGCAGAAGACAGGGCTGTCTGTTTTTACCTCGCAGCAAAGCAAAATAAAGATATCAAAGGCATTCAAATACAGGACCAAGAGCACAAATTGGCACTCTACGCAGATGATGTGTTCGTTTTTGTTTCAGAGCCTTTGCAGTCAATCCCACACTTCTTGAACACAATAGAAAAATTCAGTCATATTTCTGGGTATAAAGTTAACTTTAATAAATACAATGCAATGATTTTTGCAAAAGATAAAAAAACAACAGTATAATAAAATCCTGGAGTCAGTTCTGTTTCAGGTTGTGAAAGAAAAAAAATCAAGTATTTGGGAATTTGGCTTACAAAATTACTACATGAATGTTGCATCCCTTGTCTCTCCCTCTGTTCCCCCTTTCCTGTCTCCCTTCCCCCTCTTTAGATTGTAAGCTCTCGGGCAGGGAGATCTATCTTATGCTCTGTAAAGCACCAGGTACATTGCTGGCGTTATATAAAAGTTTATAATAATAATAAAGACAATTTTTTTAGTTTTCTTCAATATCCAACTGCAAAGGCACAGGAGTTTCAATACCTAGTTAGCTCATAGCTAGGGAAAATTAACTTATGTAGGATGTTCCTCCTTCCCAAAATTCTGTATACATTTTTTTATTTATTTCCATCCGGATCCAAACTAGTTTTTTATTTATTTATTTTAAAGAAATTGATAAGTTGATGGATAGAATAGTATGGAAAGGGGGGAAATGAGAATCTTCAGAACAATTTTATTAGCCAGCAAAGACTATGGCGGTCCAAACTTTCCAGACTTTAGATTGTACCATAAAGCAGGGATACCGAGAGCTGTAAAGGCATGGTATCAGGCTAAGAAGGAAACTAGTTTGATTCAAATAGAGAAATCTTTATTAAGGCTCAATTATTTCAAAGAAGCTTTACTGGAAAAGGGAAAACCTGAAATACAAAAATGGCAGGACCATCCTTTTGCACTTCCACTATGGTCAACATGGAAAATTTGCTAAGACAAAATGGGGGCCCAGGTGGAAATCTTGCCATATTCTCCTATTAATCGTCCAGTGCTTAAATCAGGGGAAACTCGTGCTTCTAGTGTTCAGAGCCTTACATAGGAAAGGAATAAGCTGTGTGGGCCAGTTATCTTAAGAATGAGAAGTTTCTGTTAAAATCAAACAACTTATTGGATCCAGAATTAGTTTTCTAGGATATGCCCAGATGCGAAGCATCTTAGATGGCCCTTTAAAAAGGGAAATAATATAGGAGACAGCTGGTAACTTTGGAAATAATTTTATTTGAACCTGCTGCGTCCATGAAAGGGCTCCTGTCTAGAATATACCCAGAGTTTTTTTAAAAAAAAAGTTTGGATCTTGCCTGATGCTGGTTATGTGGTTAAATGGGAGGTAGATATTGGTAGACATATACATAAAGAGGAACTGGAACAAATTTGGTCACACTAAAATAAGTGCTTTCGATCCCTAGAAGTAAAAGAACCACAGGTTAAGCTGGTACTCGGTATTACTTGACCCTTCTAAGATTAGCAAAAATGAATGTTTGACTCTAAATGTTGGAGGCAACTTGAGGAAGTTGGATCGTACTTTCACTGTTGGTGAGGTTGTTGTAAGATTCAGCACTTTTGGAGTCTGATCTGGGAGCATAAGTACAAAGTCACCAATTTAACTGTGCCTTTTTGGCTAGAGACTGCACTGCTGGGCCTATATCCAAAAAGTCCACTGATGGAATACTATCGCTCAACCTGCTGTCAGATTACTCTGATGGGGCTACAAGTGATTGCAAGGAAGTGGAGGAGCCCAGAAGATCCTATAGAGTTAACAGAATGTGGTTCATGTATTCTATGGAAAAGATTCTAGTGGATATTAATGATGACCTTCAGAATTTCTCGATACTTTGGGATCCCTGCCTGTCATTTATAAAGAGCGACAAAAATGACTAGTATGGTCGAACTTGGATCATAGAGTAAGAGGCTGAAGCAGCAACACAACTCAAGATTTGGGTTATGTGGTACCGGTTATGTTTTGTTTGGTTATTATTTGTTTTTTATTTTTGCTGTAAGAAGAGTTATGGTTATATTGTTTTCTATGGTAGGCTCTCTTACTTTTGTATTATGAAAAATTTCACATGATATGTAACATCCAAGAGACCAGAACTGTTGAGCTTCCTGGCTTTATTGTTTCGAATATACAAATAAAACACATTAAATTAAAATAAAATAATAATAAAAAAATCTTAGGTAACTGTCAGGGTGCCACTTTTGGAACTTCAATGCTTCCCCAACAGAATAGCCTGAAGCAAGGAAAAGAACCTCCCTTTCCCATAATATTTGGAGTGACAAAAGAAATGTGAAGACTGTTATCCTAGACCCCTGGCAAATGTAGGATTTTAATCCTCACTATTATGAATTCAAATTGCAGCAGAAATGCAAAAGAATGTACTGTGCAGAACGAGGAGATACAACACGCAAGGCCACGTGAGAAAATCCACAAGGAGATGAGGCTACCTGGACCACAGCAGGCTGAATTCAGCCACAGCTCCATTCAGACAATCTGCCAAACTGGCAGGAGACCCAACACAAGGGTGACTTAACACCCTCCCGCCCCCGTAAAAAAATACTACTACTTTTTCTCTAGCGCTGCATGAGCTGCTTCTTGCTGACAGATCTGGGGAAACAACTGGAGCCCACTGCAGAATCAAGCTGTCTCCTCTTTACTATGGCCCTTCCTGCGATATACCATGGATTCCCTATCCTCTTGATTGTGTGTTATTTTTTTAAAAAGCCTCCTGCTACTCTTTCCTTAGCACCTCCTATGAAAGTACACCTTGATCAACTGGGTCATTCACTGCAATGTGAATCCTGAATAGCCCGTACAGACTTAAAATGGATGAGCGAGCACAGAACAAATCTGAGTCTGGACATGTCACCACACCCAGCCTAAGCGCCACACAACCAATTGCTGTGGCTAGTCACAGATGAACTGAAAAAGGCTCTGGCTGATGTATATTTATTTAACACTTATTTTAAAACTTAATCGCCACCACCACCAATGTTTTACATAAGGAAGTTTTGAGTGCCGCCCTCTCTCCCACCACTTTTGATGTTGCTCATCTCCTTACATTGCAAGATGTTCAGGGAAGGTTATGGTCTTTTTGTTATGCACAGTGCTAGCTCAATGAGGCCCTGGCTGATGACAACTGGGGCTGCTAGGCTCTACTGCAATTAAAAAAACACAATGGCATGGGAATTTGGGACAACCATTATGGCCTGATCTACACACAGTTTTTCTCCTAACTCAAATTAAACTGCAAACTGATTTTATAAACGGTACAAGAGCTACCCGTGTGGATGAGATTTGTTTTATTATTAAAGCAGTCCTGTTTAAACAAGGCAACATGCAGTGGTAGATAAATTTAAAAGGCCTGTTCCTACCTAGAAAGACAAGGAGGCACATGCTGATTGCCAAGATTGAGCCGGAACTGAGTCCCACTGGTCTTCCTGCTTTCACCTGGCTGATTTCACACCATCTTCCTTTATAGCCATCAGGACACTGGCAGACAAATTTGTCCTGGGATTGTGCCACACAGGTACCTCCGTTCCTACAGTTCCAGTGTCCGCAGGGCGACGAGCTGCAGTGCTTGAGCCCTGTATGGTTATCGGTTACTTCCACTTTGCCAGCTGGACACCTGCAGAGTGAAAACCAATTTGAAGGTGGTGATGGCCAGTTGTGTGCAGTCAAAATGGTTTGCTACTAGTTCTAGTTAGCTACTTTCACACACTTCCAAAACCAAAAAGACTTCTAAAGTTTAAAAAAAAAAAGAAAAGAAAAAGAGTGCTCAGACCACAGTGCTGATATGCAAGAGCTGTGAACTGAATGATGGACACGCTCTAGCTATTCTCACATAAATGGATCTCCCATGTGCCCAACTTTTCATGGGCATAACTAGAGTGGGGGGGACATGTCTACCACAAATTTCCTCCCCTTGCAGTTACAAGGCCCTGGGGGTGGGGCTTATGTGGGTCAAGGCAATCCAGCATCCCTCACAAATTTTAGCCCAAAGTTACATCACTGCAGTTTTGTATATTCAAATTCCTAGACCCACCTTTGCCACAAGGACCAAGAAACATGCAAAAGGCATCCTAGATCCCCAGCTCTCTCCATGAGCTGATGCTTCTTCCTTGAAAAACTGCCAGCTCTGAAGCATGCTCACTCCAGCTAGAGAAGTGAATGAGGTTATTTCCTCCTTGCCCAACAGGTTTGAAACCACAGGGGAAAGACAGGTAGCTAAGCAAAGAGATCCAGAGAAAGACAGTGGGCAAGCTGGAGGCAGTGCTCAGTATAAGTATTTATTTATTTATAATTTATATCCTGACCCTCCTGCCCACAGGGCAGCCCGGGGCGGCGAACAACAATCAATGAAACAGTAAAAAATGTTTTTAAACAATTAAAAAATACAATATGCGGGGAACCCCACCCCTTCACCCCTACCCCTCACCAAAAGCCTGACAGAACAGACAGGTCTTACATACGCGCCGAAATAACAGGAGAGTGGGAGACAACCAAGCCTCCTCCGGGAGCGAATTCCACAGCACAGGGGCAGCCACCGAAAAAGATCCAACATCGGTGGCCACCCGCCTCGCCTGGGGAACCTCCAAAAAGGCTCCACAGACGATCTCAAGGGTCGCACGGGCACATGGGGAGTGAGGCGATCCCGCAGATAAGCAGGGCCCAGGCCATGAAGGGCTTTAAAGGTTAAAATGAGCACCTTGAACCTGGCCCGATGCTTTATAGGCAGCCAGTGCAGAGCCCGGAGCACTGGTGTCATGTTCTCCCTGCGACCCGCCCCCGTAAGGAGACGGGCCGCGGCATTCTGCACCAGCTGCAGCCTCCGGACGAGCTTCTCTGGCAGCCCCACGTAGAGCGCGTTGCAGTAATCCAGTCTCGAGGTGATGAAGGCATGGATGACAGTGGCGAGGTCGGCGTCTGAGAGATACGTCCAAAGCTGCCGGACAAGATGTAACTGCCGAAACGCACTCCCCGCCATGGCCACAACCTGAGATTCCAGGCTGAGCCGCGAATCGAGGAGCACACCTCTGCACCTGTCTCTTATACACATCTAGATGTGTATAAGAGACAGAGGAAATTCAGCCACCCCCAGGTCCCCCAAGCCCTCGCCCACCAACATCACCTCCATCTTGTCAGGATTCAATTGCAGATGGCTCGACCTCATCCAAGCCCCCACAGCTGACAGGCACTAGGAAAAAAAGGAGACTGCATGGCCTGGGTCAATGGAAAAGGAGAGGTAGAGCTGAGTGTCATCAGCATACTGATGACACTGCATGCCCTGAAACCCCCTCACAATCTCCCCTAACGGCTGCATATAGATGTTAAACAAGAGGGAGGACAGAATGGCACCCTGTGGGACTCCACACATGAGGTCCTGGGGGGAAGACATACACTCCCCCAAGACCACCTGGTGAGTTCTCCTGGCCAGGAACGAACGAAACCAGTCCAAGACCGTTCTGCCAATCCCGGCATGGTCCCGCAGGCGAGTCACCAACACCTCATGATCGAATGTGTCAAATGCAGCCAAAAGGTCTAGCAGGACCAGTAAGGTCTGATGACCCTGGTCCAATGCCAAACGGAGATCGTCAACCAAGGCCACCAAGGCCGTCTCCGTACCATACCCAGGCCAAAACCCAGACTGGGAGGGATCAAGGAAACCGGTGCGGTCCAGATGTTCCTGGAGCTGCCGTGCCACAGCCTGTTCAATAACCTTCCCTAAAAAAGGAAGGTTAGAGACCAGCTGATAACTGGCAGGACCATCAGCGTCAAGAGATGGTTTATTGAGCAGGGGTCTAACCACAGCCCCCTTTAGGCAGTCAGGCACCTTGTCCTCCCGAAGGGAGGCACTAACCACCCCAGCCAGCAACGGCCATAACGTCTCCTGGCTAGCTTTCACCAGCCAGGACGGGCATGGATCTTGCTCACAAGTAGTGGCACGAATAGATCCCAACAAGGACTCCACATCGGCAGGCGACACCATCTGAAACTGATCCCACAAAACAGGACAGGCCTTTAAACTGCTCTTAAGCTGCGACTGATCATACTGGTCGCGAGTCCGGCGCCACCATCGCTCTAACCGCCTGCTCTCCCGCTTCAAACACCGCAGGCCCTCAGTAAACCAAGGAGACCTACGGGAGACTCGGGAGGGAAGCGTACGCCTGGGAGCCACTCGGTCTCAGCCAACAAGGTGTTCCAGAAGGCCACGAGATCATCAACAGAGCGGGTGTCAAGGTCCAGGGGAAACTCCCCCAGAGCATTCAGGAACTGATCCAGTTCCATAAGTCTCCGGGGGCGGACCAATCTAATAGGTCCTGCACCCTGCGGGGGGCTAACATGCGACAGGATGCATGCCTTAAGGAAGTAATGGTCAGACCATGACAAAGGCTCTACCCCCCTGACTTCTAACTGACCCCCTGCCTCAAGGCTGGTGCAGAAAACCAAACCCAGTGTATGTCCCTCCTCATGTGTGGGGGGACAGGCCCATGGTTGTTATGGAAGCCATGAACTCATGCCTCGCTCCTCCAAGATCGGTGTTAGTGTGGATATTAAAGTCCCCTAGAACCACTAATCTAGAGTTGTTGCAATATTTTTTTAAAAAAACCTTGTGCCTGAAAGACACAGCATCAGGTCTTTTTTGGACTTTGGCAGGAGGAAGAAAGGAGTTTTCAGGGCCTAAGAATTGTGAGGTGAGGGGAGAATGGGTACAGTTTACTGGAGCTACAAGTCCATTACCATGAGAAAAAAAGGAGGCTAAATTGTAGATTCTTGAGGATGTTTATGCAAACTTATTTCCCTGTATCTATGGGGTGTCACTCCAGATCTTGTGAGATTTGCTGGAGCCAATAAGAAGCAGTACTAGAGCAGGACAAGCAACATTCTGAACAGTGAGCTGCTGACCCTTATGTGCCTCCCTATGTAACACGCTCTCTCAAGAACACTGCAGGAATATAAAACAGGAATATAAAACTGGAAAAAGAATGACCATTCCCAGAGTTCCTTATTTTCTGTGCACAAGCAGGAGGAGCCAACAAGGTGTGGTAGCAGTGGCAGCAAGAGGGAGGGAAAGCAATGTAATAATTGCCAGTGACTGTACTCATCAAAAACCATAGACGTTCTATTGTGGCACAAGAACGCTTAAGTCACCTTGCTGTTTTGTCTATTGAGTGTGAACTTGCAAGAAAAATGGACTTTAGTGAGGTTATTTATGATTTCACAGTGAAAAAGGTCAGAAAAATAAAGCTGTCAAGTAGTATTTTTATTTATTTATTTTTCAATTTAATACCCCGCCCCTCCTGCCATCAGGCAGCCCGGGGCAGCTTACAATATAAAAAAATTAATTCAATATAAAACGTTTTTTAAAACTGCAAAAAGGAGAGCGACATTTAGCACCCCCACCCCACCCTTTCACCCCTCTCCCCCACCAAACGCCTGGTGGAACAGCCAGGTCTTACAACTTTTCCGTAAAGAGGGGAGGTCCAGGACCAGCTGCACCGCTACCGGAAGGGAGTTCCACAGCCGTGGCGCGGCCACCGAGAATGCCCTCTCCTGCGTGGCCACCCAGAAAACTCGCAGGGCACCCCGGACAATCACAGGGGCCGATCCAGCACCCAGGGGGTGAGGCAGTCCTGCAGGTAGGCAGGGCCTAGACCGTTTAGGGCTTTATAGGTCAAAGCCAACACCTTGAAGTGGGCCCGGAACGCTATCAGCAGCCAGTGCAGAGCATGGCGAACCGGTGTTATGTGCTCCTGGTGGCCCAAGAGACAGGCTGCCGCATTCTCCACTAGCTGCAGCCTCTGAGCCGTTGTCATGGGTAGCCCCACGTAAAGCACATTACCATAGTCTAGTCTAGAGGTGATGAAAGCATGGATGAGGGTGGACAGGTCAGAGTCTGAAACAAAAAGCCGAAGCCGCCGCACCAGATGTAATTGGCGAAAGGCACTCCTCGCCACAGCCTCCACCTGGGCATCCAGGCGGAGCTGTGCATCAAGGAGCAACCCCAGACGCCGCACCTGGGGAACCAACGCGGGACAGACCTCGTCCACAACAGGGGCTGTTACCACCATCACCTTACCCACCAGCATCACCTCCGTTGGTTAGCCCTCATCCAGTCCCCCACAGTCATCAGACACTGGAGACTGCAGGGCCTGAGTCTATTGTAAAAGAGCGGTACAGCTGGGTGTCATCCGCATATTGATGACACCGCATGCCGAACCTTCTAATCACCTCATCGAGTGGCTGCATATACACGTTGAACAGGAGAGGGAACAAGACAGAACCCTGCGTGACACCACACTAGAGGTCTCGGTGTGATGAAAAACATTCTCCGACTACCACTCGCCGAGTTCTTTCTGCTAGGAATGAGTGGAACCATTCAAGAACAGTCCTGTCCACTCCTGCACAGTCCCGCAGGCGTGTCACCAACATCTCATAGTCAACGGTATCAAATGCAGCCAAAAGATCTGACACCACCAACAGGGTTGACCGACCCTGGTCTAACTGTCGGCGCAGGCCATCCACCAAGGCCACAAGTGCAGTCTCAGTGCCATATCCTGGACAAAATCCCGACTGGGAGGGATCAAGAAAACCGATGTGTTCCAGATGCCCCTGCAGCTGCTGGGCCACTACCTGTTCAATAACCTTCCCTAAAAAGGTTATTATTGGCTTGTCTCTAACCTTCCCTTCCTAAAAAGGGAAAGTTAGAGACAAGCTGATAGCTGGCAAGGGAGTCAACATCAAGCAATGGTTTCTTGAGCAGAGGCCGCACCACCGATTCCTTGAGGCAGCCCGGCACTATAGTTTATATCTACAGTGTGGACAAGAAAGGATTGAGGTCTTGGTGTAGGCCCCTCTTTAGAAAGATTTGGGCCTATTAAGTGGACTGTTCTCAGTGACAGCTTATTGCTTGCTCTTTGAAGACTGCTCTGATTTGTAAAAAGTTTACTGTGTGAGAGTATCTGATTGTATAGTCTCTGTGAAGGCTTTTTCTTTCATCTGTTTTTCAATCTCAAAGGAATTTTTGCTATGTACACCATTATATTTAGCGTTTTCCCCAATGTATAGAATGATTTTGTAGAAAATAACTGTGTTTTGGTTACCTGTTGTGATTTATAGGAAGTTTTTCTTCTATAGATTTTGTTAATCTGTTTTGGGAACCCTCTACTTTTGGGTATAGTTTGCTGTTGCTGGTTGTTATAGACTCATACTATACCCTTATACCTGTATGTTATAAGTCCTCATAGCCACAGCATAGGCTCGTAAACTAGCTCTATGCTGCAATCTGTCGGCTTCAGTGCAAGAGCGGCACCACCGTTGCTCCAACCGCCGCCCATTCCGCTTCAGCACCTGCAGTTCCTCCAAATACCAAGGAGGCCTGCAGTGCTGTCGCCTGGGAAGCGGACGTCTAGGAGCCGTCCGATCAATGGCCTCAGTTAGCAAGGTGTTCCAGAAAGCCACAAGGTCATCAATGAGACGGTCATCAAAATCAGAGGTTATATCCCCCAGAGCCCTCTGGAACTGCTCTGGTTCCATCAATCTCCAGGTGTGAACCATACGAATTGGTCCCGCATCCATCCGGGGGCAGACATGCACCAGAAGAGAGGTCTGCAGGAGGTAATGGTCCATCCATGACAAGGGCACTGCTGATATCTCCCCCACTAATGGAACACCTGCCTCAAGACCGGTGCAAAACATGAGATCCAGAGTATGCCCCCACCCCTGATGTGTTGGGCCACTAACCACCTGGGACAGGCCCATGGTTGTCATGGTGGCCATGAACTTATGCTCTGTGCCCCCAAGGGTGGCATTAGCGTGAATGTTGAAATCCCCCAAGACTAATGTCTTCGGGGACCACAACACCACCCCCGATACCACCTCTATCAGAGCATGCAGAGAGGCTTATTGTACAGGTAGGTGCACAGTATACAAGCAGCACCCCTAAACTGTCCCCTGCCAAATCACACACAAGGTGAAGGACCTCCATACCAACCATGGTTTGCACTGGATACCTCCTCACAGACCATCCCTCTTTACAAATCATGGCTACACCACCACCCCATCCCTCTGACCATGGATGATGCTGCACGAAATACCCGGTTAGAACAAGGTCAGCCAGAATAGGCCCCGACTTGAGGTCCAGCCAGGTTTTTGTGATACATACGAGATTGGCGGTTGAGTCCAGGATCATCAACTCTTGGGACAGTTGTTGCTTTATTAGCTGACCTTGCATTCAACAGCAGCAACACAAGGTCAGAGGCTCTCTGATTATGACTCATCTGCCCAACTGCCTGGGGGCTAGTAAGCGGGACCTGTACAAAACACCTGTCCTGCCTCAATGATCTTACACCCCTCCACCTGGGACCATATCTTCCCCAGCCTGTCATGACCCCAATGGCTGTGGCCCTCCCCCCGGCCGGGCCCCGCAGTCCTGGCCTCCCTCTGGCTGCCCTGCCCTGGCGGCAGGGGAGAGCACCACCCCACACCCTCTCCTCCTCCCTAACCCTTTCAGCAATCCCAAACATCCCTATATACCCAAATATACCCCAATACTCTTTCCCCCCCATACCCTAACCTTCCTACTAACTCTCCCCCTCCCTTCCTTCCCCAACTCTTCCCCCAAATACCCCACTATCCCCCCCAAACAACATATAACCTAACCTCCCCCAATCAGACCCCTCACCTCCCTATCCACCCACGTCCTCCCACAAAATCTTCTGCCAGTCGGGGATATGATACACAGACCAGTCCCCTGCCCCAGCCCTCCCAGATCCCGCCTAAGGGCCACGCCCAAGGGCCTCTTGGCACGGCCCTTAGGCGCACGCCTGCGGCACACGCCTGTGGCGCTGCCGATAGACACGCAGCTTTATAGCCCGTCAGGGCCAACGCCCTGCCGGAAGCTGGTCTGTATCCGTGCCCCCACCCCCTCTGCCACTGTATGGTTTATTTATGTCATTTCAGAAATAACACTGATTTTCTTTTTTCATGACTCATGAAATTGTGTACACAGGATGGGATTGTGGGCAGGGGCCCCATGTTACAAGTTTGTTCCAGGTCCAGAGAAATGATGCTTGGGTCATGGGAGCTTGTGTTTCTCATCTTCTAGTAAATTATGGGTGATGCAAGCAAGGGAAAAGTCCCTATAAAAGAACAGACTGTCTTCATGAGAAGCAGGGAAGTCAGAAAAGGGGACTGTGTGCTGAGGGGAATTTTGGCCCTCCCTGACTAACAGAAGGAACATCACCACCAATGGTTTGTAACATATATGACTTTAGAAAGACTAGAGAAGGACCACTCTTTTAGGAGAAAAGAGAGAAGAAACCTCACAGTATTTACCTGCACTCATACTTTCTCCACAAGTCTACACAATGGAAAGGACTGTAACAGGGCTGACTGTTGCAAGAGTTGGAATGACAACCAATGGTCACACCCCGTTGCTGCAGAATTAAACCATACTCGGTGCTTTTACCATCCACAAGAAGGGCCTGACCATTCAGCTGGACATCCCGCATACAGCCTTCAGAAGGATGCAAATGGAGAGAAGCGGACATTAACTTAAAATTACTTGCGCCCTTCTAATGGAGTTCAGAGGCGGCTGGGTCTATTTAGTTGCAAAAAGCTAGTGCTTGGATCAGTACCAGAACACTAAATGGCAAATGGAAGACAAAACATTAGCTTGTAATTTCCTGCTATGGGCCTGATCCTGAAATCCATGGACACACAAAACTGTTAATGGGAATTCCAGTGTCCACTGTCTCTTAAGAGGCTAATTTCTTGTAAAAACTCACCACACATAACATACCTTGGAAATCACTCTCCGAATGGTTAGGGAAGTGGTTTCCTAAAATTATGTTCGCTGAATCCATTTGAAACTGTTTGTTCATGCCCATGACCGTGGTCACTTCACGATCCCCTCCACCATCATTAACACGCAGAGTAAACTCGTTGTTATAGCGCTCCATGGTAAGCAAGACCCACTGACCATTGTCTATGTGTAAGGTGCTCAGCTTCAGAGTGTGATCTTTGCCTCCCATACTGAAACTAACACTAAACTGTCCATCCACCACCTGCACAAACACAAAGTTAAGGACCTTTATTGAAGCTGAACATTTATGCCAAATGTAAGCATCTTTAATTATAAATTAATATATCTAATCACAGTGAAGTGGTGATCTTTATACTGCTCTGGATTTATTTCTACAGGGGGAAAAAACCTTGCACAAATGAGAAGACCTTACTCAGAGAATGTGCTTGAAAAAATGAAAATGTATCTTTCTGTTACTGTGCTGTGGAATTATCACAGTAATGGAGAATAACTCTTGAATAATTTACCTCCAGTCTAATGTATCCATGCCCATCTAGAGATGCCATACTGAGAAGGGTACCGAAGGATCCTCGTTTGCGTACCACAAGCTGGACATAATTATTGTGGGTAGCAGGAACACTTTTTAGCTCATAATGAATCCAACTGTCTCTTCCGAAGGCCCATTCTGGAAGAACTAAGTGCAAAGACACACATATATGAAGTAACACTCAGTGGAATAATAATAAAGCCATTACTTGAAGCTTGTATAAAGATTTTAGTTTTACACATATCTTTTCACGGTAGTTTGAAGATGTAAAGACAGAGTGCTATTTAACATTACTTTAAACACTGCAAGAGCACAAACTTGTCTCAAAATTTTAATAGAAGAAAAAAAATAGGGGAAAGGGTGGGAGGATGCGTGTTAATAAATGCAGCACCTGAAGCAGTCGCAATGAAACACATGCTGGGCTCCCTAACACGTAAGTGTTACCACAGAGTAAATAACCATCCGTATAAGGCTTTAGGAAGTGGTGTGAAACATAATTATGGCCTACCAGCGGGCTTTCTAAGGATAGGGAAGACTAGTGGCATGCTTGAAAGCAGAGGGAGAGATTGATGATGTGCAGCAGAGAGGGGGCAATAGCAATTAGGGGGTGAGAGGGGATAGGGCCAAGAGAGGTGGTTAGATGAGAAGAGGGAGGTTTCTATTCTTATTGCGCTCCTTTAGAGAACAGGAATTGTTGCCAGGCTTAGAAACACTTAAATGACCACGTGCATTAGACAAAGGCAGAAGCAATATCCTCAGCACATACTCTCTCCCATCTATCGCTCCCACAATCTGATGTTTACAGAACCAAAGATTACATCAGCTGTAAATCAAATCCTGCCAAGACCTGCATCAGTTTCTTTCCTTTGTGCAGTAGGAAGAAAACCGGGGTTACTTACCCTGTAAGCTTGGTTCTTCGAGATGGGCTCCGTTGCTCACACCGATGGGAGCTGCACCTGTGGAGATCAGCCTCGGAATCAGAAACTTCTCAAAGTAGTTCTCCTCTCGTGCTCTGTAGCCCGTCCCGGTGCGGCTCGTGAAGTTTTGGCAGCTCTATAAAAGGGAGGGGTAGAGTGCAGGTTACCTCCATTCCTTCCAACCTCCACATCAAAGCAGCAATACCTTTTCAAGTAGGTTCTGATGCAGAAGGGAAGGAGGGTGGGCGGTGTGAGTGATGGAGCCCATTTTGAAGAACTATGGTTACAAGTAAGTAACCCCAATTTCTTCTTTGAGTGGGGCTCCGTTGACTTACACCAATGGGAGATTAAAAGCGGTCCTCCCGAAGGGTGGAGGCAGATGTCTACTTAAAGAGGGATCGAAGGACTGTTCTCCCAAACTTTGCATCTGATGTAGCAGCAAGATCATGAACATAGTACATGCAGAAGGTGTGTGATGAGCTCCATATGGCAGCCTTGCAAATTTGTGGTAAAATGCTGTAGAGGTTGCCATGGCTCTGGAAGAATGTCCTTTCAGGCCCACTGGTGGCTGTTTGCTAGCAAGTTCGTAACACATGGATTTGCACTCAACAAGCCACATAAAAATATAGTCTGAGAAGTCGCTGATGACCTGGGGGAGGAACCCTCAGTGGTTACAAAAATGTTGGAGGATTTCTTGAAGGGCCTGGTTCTATCGGCATATAATGATAATGCCCTTTTCATGTCCAAGGTGTGCAAAGCAATTTTGCCTTTGTGTGTATGAGGCTTGGGGGCGGGGGGAAATACGGGTAGTACTATGTCTTGGAACGTTTGAAAGGATGACGCTACCTTGGGTTTAAACATTAGAAGTAGCCAGAGGGTAACTTTGTTCCTTGTGGAAAATTATAAAAGAAGGTAGAATAAACAGGGTTGCGAGCTCTCCTACTCTCCTGGCCAAAGTTAGGGCAAATCAGCATACAGGTTTTTAATGACAAATGGAGAGAGCAGGTGTGTCAAGTCTCCAATGGAAGTAGCATAAAAAAGTCTAGTTAGCACCAAATTAAACTCCCATAGGGGCCACTGTTCTCTGATGGTAGGAGAGATATTAAAAATGCTAATTTTTTTTTTTCAGGATCGGGTGTGAGAAGACTGGATGAACATCAACTGGGGTGTGATAAGTTTATACTGCAGCAAGATGTACCTTGAAGGAGGATGCCCCTAATCCTGGACTCTTGAGGTGAGTCAGATAGGTAAGTATACTTTTAATATCTGTGGTTTGTGGATTGAGATTAGCTGAAGATGCCTAGGTGGTAAACCTTTTCCCCTTGCTTTGTTAAGTTCTGTTGGTAGATGGTTTCTTGGTGCTCTTGAGGATCTGGACTACCTTCTGAGGCAGATCGTTTAGGTCATGTCAGGTGAGCAAGAGGTTATCAGGATGCAGGTGGCGCAAACTTGTGCCAACTTCTGAAGGGGAAATGGTGGGAAAGTATACTGTAGATGACCTCTCCTGTGTATGAGAAACACGTCCCCTATTCATGAGGGGTCCAGTCCTGCTCTGCTGCAGAATCATGGTCAATGAGTGTTTCGTAATGTTGCAAATAGGTCTAGAGAAGGAAGGTCCTACATGTGAAAAAAATCTCTTACAACTATGCTATTTAGCCTCTGTTCATGTTACACGGCTGATGTCATGGGTTTGTGGCTTCCTGGCAAAGGCATGTAGAATGGGTACCTCCCTATTTGTTGAGGTACCACATCACTGCAGTGTTGTCAGTGGCAATTTAAATGGTCTTTCCTTGAATATGAGGTTAAAACGCTCGCAGTGCCAATCTTATGGCTCTTAGCTCTAAGGGTGCTTTCTCACATGCATTAATATGCACTTGTCGGTGCTGTGAGGAAGTCCAGAACTCAAAAGATCCACAGCTTCCACCTCGTGGAAATGTAGCTCTTTCCCTGCCGACAAGTGCATCTGGCAGGGTAGGGAAGAAGTACTCTGCCAGACGTGCATGTTTGCAGGCAAAGATTCACATTTCCACCTTTCTCATGAGATGAAAGCAGAGGGTCTTTTGTGTCCTGGACTTCCTTGTGGAACCAACGAAAGCATATTAACGCATGTGAGAAAGCGGTCTAATAGGCTGAAATGGAGCGTATGCTCCCATATATTCCATAGGTCACTTATTTACGTGTCCAGGTAATGGGTGTCCCATCCTGACGTTGAGGCATTAGTGGTGGTGATAAATTCTGGGGACGGACTGTGGAAGGACATTTTGCTAGACTGGCTGTCACCTACAGTCCACCAATGTAGGGTGTGGAGGATAGATTGTGGACTGGTAAGGTGCATCATGAAATTGCCTGAAATTTGGCAGTATTGCCATTGGACCCAATGCTGTAAGGGTCTCGTATGTAGACAGGCATGCGTGACAACTGAGCCGTGGTTGCTATGTGTCCTGTAAGTTGGAGGAAAATCCATAAAGGCTGTCTCAGATGGTTGTAGAGCTGACTGATTAGGTCTCTTATTGTTGCCTTTCTTTCTTGGGGAAGAAACGCTCTTTCATAAACCGAGTCAAGATCAGTACCTATAAAACTAATATTTTGTGTGGGGATTAAAATAGATTTCTGAAAGTTAATAATGAATCCCAGTTGCTAGAACAGATCTATGGTAAATTGTGTATCATTTCAAAGAGAGTGCTGGGGACGGGAAACTGTCAGTCAGTCATTGAGGTAGGAAAAAACAGTTATGCCCCGTCTCCTAAGGAAGGCTGCAACAGGAAGGCCAAGTATTTAGTAACTACCCTAGGGGCTGAGGACAGTTCAAAGGGGAGGACTTTGTATTGATAGTTAGAACCATTACACATAAACCTGAGGTAGTTAGTATGGGAAGGCCGGATGAGAATATGGAAATAAGCGTCCTTTAAAAACCAGAGCAGAAAACCATGCTTCTTCAGGAAGGCATATGAGGATTTTCTTTAGTGTTACCATCTTGAATTTTATGGGCTTAACAATCTTGTTGAGAGATCTTATGTCCAAGATGGGTTGATAGTCTCCATCTTTTTTGGAAATATTGAGAATAAAACCCCTTTCTCCTATATCTAGATGGAATTTCTTCAATCGCTTCTTTAAAGAGGAGGGACTCAATTTCTTGTTGCAAAACAGTCTTGTGATTGGGGTCCCTAAAGAGGGACGGGGAAGAGGATTTTGGATGTGGTATAGTGGTGAACTGGATGGCATAACCACTATAAACAATCTCTAATACCCATTTATGAGATGTAACGAAAGACCATATGGTGGCATAATGAGTCAGTTTGTCAGAGAATGACAAATTAACTGTTGGAAATGGTTTTGAGCTCTAGTCTTCAATGTTAAAAATGGGATCTCTGTTTAGAGGCAGACGGTGCAGGATTCGTGGAGTGACATGGGTATAAGCTCGGTTTTGTATTGGGGCCTCTGTTGAGTTTGAGCCATGATTGATAGTAAGTACTTTTATTGTTGTACATAATTGGATGAGTACCATGCAGATTTTTATGAGGGTGTTGACCAATATCACTTCCATCTTAAAGGTGACTCCCAGAGTATACACTGTCCTTTACGTGTCCTTCACCTTTGCCAGGATGTCATCCATGTTTGCTGCCAAGAGCCCCTGCTCATCGAAAGGTAGTTCTCAATCTTTGTTCAGGAGTTCAATAGTAAAGCAGTAGACCTCAGCTAAATGCGATGCCTTGTTACCACTGCAGTAGCCACTGCTCTGGCCGCTGAGTCTGCAATGTGCATGCTGGTCATAAATTGGGATTAGGCCAAGTAAAGGCCTTTGGCACGCAACATTTCAGCTCTTTTCCTGTGTTCAGTTGTTAAGTGTTGTATGATTTGTCCTAGTGTGTCCCAAAGGAGATGGTGGACATGGCTGAGGCATAGTTAGATGCTCCGAGGACAAGCATGGCAGAGTTCTTGCACCCCAAAACAGTTTCTTGCCCTCCTAGTCTAATGGAGATTTGTAATGGTATCTCTCCAATGAAGCCAGCACCACCCAGAATTAGGTGGGGGACGTTTTTATGAACATCATATGGGCCTCAGGAGGGACCAGATAAAGGTGCTGACCTTCCTGGGAGGTGTAGGTTGCGGACCCAGAGGATTCTGGGGTGGAGAGTTTGTTTCTGGGTTAACTGGAGTTGGTGTCGTGACTCTGGCCAGAACTGGCTGTGTTAAATGGGAAGAGAGCTGTGTAGGTGCTGGGAGCAGAGGCAGTAGAGCCGGGACAGATAGGGTCTGTGGATACGTTCCCTGTGGTGCAGGCGGCCAGAGGCAGCGAGAAATCAGCAGTCCGGTCTTTAACAGGAGGAGCCGGCGGTGGTGCTGGCTGGCTATGCCGCTGTAGGATAGGTCAGACACTAAAAGCTATCTGGGCGAGAGGGATTTGTGCCTCCGTACCAGGGGTGGTGAACACTGTCGACGTAATTGGTACTGGTAGGGCAGCTTACACAAGGAAGTAGATGGAGTTGCTTCAGATAGCCTCAATGTTGGCTTTAGAAAGTGCTATGGATCATCATTGGATGCTGATTTCCTCACCAGCTACCAACCTGTCTCTAACCTTCCCCTTTTAGGTGACCCAGCAGCTCCAGGGCCATCTGGATAGCATCGGTTTTCTGGATCCTTTTAAATCAGGTTTTCGTCCAGGATATGGCACCGAGACTGCGTTGGTGGCCTTGGTAGACGACCTCCGCCGAGAGATGGATTTAGACCATTCAATATTTCTAGTCCTATTAGATCTCTCGGCAGCGTTTGATACGGTGGACCACGGGTTGCTTTTGAGACGGTTGCAGACCCTGTGGGGGTGGACAGGACTGTCTTAGGATGGCTCCGCTCATTCCTCTCGGGGAGAAGGCAGCAGGTGGTGCTGGGGGAAGGAACATCTGCCCCCTGGAATCTTGCTTGTGGCGTACCGCAAGGTTCGATTTTGTCTCTACTTTTATTTAACATCTATATGCAACCCCTGAGTGAGGTCATGAGACGGTTTGGTGTGCGCTGCCACCAGTACGCTGATACCACCCAGCTTTACCTCTCTTTTTCAATGAACCCAGGTCCTGCAGTTTCTGTGCTTTCCCAGTGCTTGCTAGCAGTGAGTGACTGGATGAGATTGAGCAGACTGAAGCTGAATCCTTGTAAGACTGAGGTGATGTTGGTGGGTAGGACAGAAGAGGTGATGGCTCCCCTTGTGGAGGGGAACCATCCTCCGTTGGCCTCCGCTGGCCCCAATTACATCTTGTGCAGAGGATCCAGCCATACGTTTCAAGTTCTGACCTGGCCACCCTCATCCATGCATTCATCACCTCAAAGCTGGATTACCGCAATGCACTTTACGTGCAGAATGCGGCGGCCCATCTCCTGATGTGGACAGGCCATAGGAAGTATATTACACCAGTGCTCTGGGCTCTGCACTGGCTGCCTATAGCATTTCAGGCCCGATTCAAGGTGCTGGTTTTGACCTTTAAAGCCCTACACGGTCTGGGCCCCTCCTATCTGAGAGACCGCCTCACTCCCAGAGCCGTGGAGCAAGCTCTGTGGTCTACCAGGAGCGCTTTCTTGGAGGGCCCCCAGGTGAACCAGGAGGCCACGATGGAGAGGGTGTTCTTGGTGGTCGCACCATGGCTGTGGAACTCCCTCCAAGAGGAAGCTCGCCTGGCTTCTAGCCTGTTGGCCTTTCGTCGGGCCTGTAAGACCTGGCTGTTTGTCCGGGCTTTTGTGGGAGGGGGGGAATAAGGGTGGGTTTTTTACCAGTGGGTTTACCTCTTTGTTATTGTTTTTATTTTTTTAGTAACCCCTTTTATGTACTGTTTTTATATATTGTTTTTAATATTTTGTGAACCACCCTGAGCCGCCATAGGGCTGGAGGGAGCGGGATATAAATTACTGAATGAATGAATGAATGAATAGTTGTGATAAAAAGTTGGGTCCCATGGGAATGACTGGTACTTGGGAGAAGGTCAGTATGGAGGCTTGTGGCCAATGATGGTAAGGTTGATCGAAGGCCAGAATGGAGTCCTCATGTCAATGTGAGGGAAAATGAGCTGGGTGCTGTGGAGATGGCAGCACAGGCTTGTGGACGGTGGAGTGATGCTTGGATTTCTGGTCCCTCTTGTGCAAGTGAAGAAATGACATGTTTGGGTTTATTTGAAGTACTGGGAGAAATGGTTGGAGCCGTCAGAATTGTTGTGGCACCGCATGGTGTCGGTGCCAGGGTGGTCATTGCAGAGGTGGTTAGCAGTTCCTCTGGAGGCATCTGTACCCGTGAGGAAAGTGGTGCCAATGGTGTTGGTGCCAACGGTGAAGGAGCAGCCACTGAGGATGGTGCTGAGTCCAGTTTCTAGGACGGAGCAGAATTAGAGCTCTGAGTCTGAGTGATCTGCTCTGGGGATAACTCTAGAAGCCTTCTTAGTTATAGTAAGAACTGGAGTCATATTTTGAGTTCCCCGATAGGGCAGCACACACCTGGCATCTCAATGGTTTGTGCGATTCCACTAGGCAGGCAAGGCATTCGTCATGCATGTCAATGAGAGAAATTGACGTGGAGTATCTGAAGCATTTCGTAAATCCTCTCTTTTTAGGGGTGGGAGGCATAGTGGTCTGGGGTCTTGACCTACACATCACTGACAAGTTGTTCAGAGAAGCTGCAATCAGGAGAAAATGCTGAGAAGAATTCCTAGGACTACCGATTGCTGTGGAAGTAACTGAGGTAACTCGTGCCCACCCCTCCCTTTTCATAGTGCTGTCAAAACTGCATAAGCCGCACTGGGAGGGGCCATGGAGCACCAGAGAACTGCTATGAGAAGTTTCTGAGACTGATCTGCGTAGGCGCAGCTCCCATTGGTGCGAGTCGGCGGAGCCGCACTCAAAGAAGAACCAAGAATTCTTAGGTCTCTGGAAGTCTGAATTGGAGCAATTCACTGCATCAGAAAGAAACCAAAGTCCAGTTCACTGGCATTAGATTTTAAACAAATTTTAACTCTGCTGCCTTATTCTCAAAGGCTAATTGTACCTTTGTCACACGTTAAGCCTGTATATCCTGGGAAACAGTCACAGTTAAAAGAGTCCCATTCACCAATGCACTTTCCATGAGCACCACAGGAGAGCGCCCCAGCCCTCTGGCACATTCCATCAGTCAGAACACAGCCTGGGGCACTGTTTAAGGACTCTGCAGGGTGCTCCAAATCATAGACCTAGAAAAGGACAAGGAAGAAGCACCACTATAAGCAGTCACTGTGTAGCCTACTCTATTGATAGATGTACAGGTGTGAGAGGGGGTTACAGCTTACGATTTTATACCTTCACTTCCTGATGTTTAAGAAGGAAAAACTTAAGAGTCGGTATTCTCAAGAAACTACAATTTACTTTCAGATAATAAATAAATCCAGTTACATGAAAACAGAAAGAGACCAAAATAAGTACATATCTCAGTAGTTACAAGGACAGAGATATGGAAAAGAGAAAGTAAAACATTCAAAGCAACAGTTTACAATACCATGGAAAAGACAAACACAATCTCTCTGTAGAGATGACACCCAGCAGAAAGGATTGGAGACAAGAGCACTGGCTGACTAGCCAGCATTTTCTTCCCCAACAACAGAGATGACGTATACAATTATAATTTACATAGCATGACAACGTTAAATGAAAATTGTTTATGAAACGAGCAGACATTCTGACTCTGGTATCATGTTATCAGTATTCTGTAAACTATCAACAAAGTTCTCTGACCTGACCCACTAGAGTGTGAATTTTACCCTAGTTAGCATTTATTGCTAAGTGTCTCCTTTAACGGAGAAGAGAAAATCCATTCACAAGAAAGAATTCTTTTAGTAGTATACTGAGGCAGAAGTCTACAATAGCTACTTCGCTCAGGTAACAGTGTTAATTCTCTACAGTCTTACCTGGCTGTCAATGACGACATTCCGTATACAGCCAACAAACCCTCTGAAGTGCTTTTGTGAGCTACGGTACGGCAGAGCCTTCTTAACACCACCCAGCTGCAGGGGTTGGTGAACATTGAGGAATCTAGACACATTGGAGGAGGGAAGAGACAGCTGTAGTACCAAACCTAAATAAGAAGAACGATGCTTTTGCTTCTTTTCTTTGTTTGTTGTTACTCTGACACCTTTACCTTTCATTTCCTGGTGTCTCTTCTGAAACAGCACAATCAGATTGATCCATTTGTGACACTTCCTCAAGGGCACCATTGTCATCCTTAACCGAGACATTTACACAGTGGTCAAGAATCAGCTGCACTTCCTAAAGTGGAAAATGAGTTTAAGATCATAGATTTTTAATTGCAGATTTTACAACATAAGCTGGTATCACTGTAAATAAATTGAAACACTAAAAAATATTAAAAGTTTTCACCTGCAAATTCCAGGTAACTTTATAGAAGTGGATATATATTAGCATCCCTGGTTACAAGGGGAGGATAAATCAGGTAACTTGGTTCTCTGTGGCACCCAAACACAGCTCAGACACAAGAGAGAGGGTGGCCAAAAATTAAGCCATTGCCACTTCTTTGACAAGGATCGTGCGTGAACAGGTGACAAGGAAGCTGGGGTAGGAAGTGGGAGAGCTGCCTTCTCCAACTGCAGAGTTAGGTTACTACAGAGCTATGTTAGCAGCATTTCCCACTATTGAGGAATCTCTAATGAAAGGCCCTTGCTACTTTAGATTCACTTTCACTAGGCAAGTGTCATAAGGTGATCTTGGCAAACTATAAAATCCAGTCTAGATGAAGTATCTTGCTGCATGACAACTGAGGCAACCCAGTAGGAGTGGACTTAGTTAATCTCGGGTTGCCTCAAAAAGATGGAGAACAGTTGTTCACAGAACAGGTCTAAATTGCTACAAGACAGATTTTGGTTAAATATTAGGAAAAACTTCCTACTCATCACAACAGTTGGGCAATGGAGTAAGCTTCCTAGGGAGCTTGTGGAATCTCTTTCATTGCATGTTTTCAAAAGCCACCTGGACTAGCATGTGTCTGTGATGCTGTAGGTAAAGGGCATTTTGCCTGGGAGCAGGGGATTGGACTAGATGGCACTTGAGGTACCTACTAACCCTACAATGTTATGATTTGGTTTTGTGTTCTACTAACTGGGCAGAACGGTCTCAAACCAAAAGAGACAGTATACCAAGCTGCTAAACGAATGACCTGAGAGGTCATTGGCAATGGAGACTACCTAGTGCCAAGGCAGACAGACGGTAATTGTACGCAGGTGACCTCTCAAAACAGGGAACTTGAAGCACTCATGGACGTTACTCAAAACTTTGAAGTGTTATCTTATTTGCTGTTTTCACTTGCCTTTCCATCACTTATAATTTTTATATTATGCCAGCGACGATCTGCAACATTAATTTTCTGTGATAACTGTAGGAAGAGCGCCCCAGAGCCATGGCTGAGAGTCAGCGATGGAACACCATCAGAGAGTTCTAGGGGGAAGAGAGTTATAGGATAAACATCCCTACTGAAACACACAGCTACTAGTATCCAAGATTTCAGTCTGAGTGCTTTTAGCTAGTCAAGGAGATGAAGATTAGACTTGTCCTTTAAAAATATATTCTTTCCCAATATATAAGTACTATTAAACTGGAAGAGTAAGGCTCAGTAGTAGACAGAACAAAGTTGAATTGGGTTTTGCACTGTTGCTTTCCCCAAGAATAAATCTGGCATGCATACTTTAAACATACAACAATAAAATATTGTTAACACAATCAAAGGTTTCCTGAAGCTTAGGTGTAGTCTCACACATACACAATAAAACGAGGACTATTCATTTAAGTTTTTGACCTAATGCAATAAAGTCTTCCAGTTCTCCAGGCTCCATATGTGCTACTGGTCCATTGTAAAACAGAAGACCATCAGCCACTTCAGTAATGAAATCCAAGGAGATACGACTCTCAAAACAAGGCTTGATAGGAGGGAGCCACGCATACCCATGCCCTCTGAAGGTGTGTTGTGTTTGCTGACACTCGGGCCCATGGAAAGTTACAGGGCATTTACATCTGTAAAACAAAATTAGAACGGACATTTGTTTCTCCATAACATGGAAAGTCAAAACCTCATCGGTTCAGGTAATCATTAGCACACGCTGGAACCTTGCCACTGACTTACACTAGGCAACTGCCTGTTGATTGCTATGCTTTGCAAATGGGAAAGCTATCACCAATAGCAGAGCTTCTGCACGTTAACATTTTATTGTTTTCATTTGTTCTCACAAATGGTGTTTAGTTTTAGGTAACAATTCACACTATCCATGTGACATTCTATAATAAATTAGCTATTTGCGAGGAAAACAGGGAAACTAAAAGTGGCAAGGGTCAATAACTAGAAAGACACATGCTGTAGAAATGACTTTGAACAGCAAAAAAAAATAGATTCCACTTTACAGTGTATAGTGCAACCTGCATGCTTTCTGCTTTTGAAGATTATGAGGAATGTAAGTGGCCACCAGCAAGATGGACAGAACGTTCCAAGTCCAGAATCAAGTACTGTCCAACCAGGTCTGCCTGTGTAAACATAGGCCCTTTTTACACGGATGCTCCCCCCTTCACCCATGCGTGCGATAGCATGGGCGGGGGGGGGGGGCATCTGTCTGACTGCAGGTGGGAGTGTGTGTACGCTCCTACACTCCACCCACCTCCACCGATCCCCCACCCATGGAGGCACTGAGGAAAACAGAGGTGCCTCTGTGCGTGGAGATGGGTGGAGGTGGATGGGCGTCTGGGTGACGACCTGCCCACGTGCCGCACACTTGCCGCGGCCTCCACCCATCCCCCCACACTACGGCGCCACCCAAGTCTGTGTAAAAGGGGACTGGTTTAGGGAGGGGAGGGCTGACCCCCTAGGTGTGAGGGAGGGGTGCAGCCCTCTGAGCGGGAGGACTCCTCTGGTGGCAGAAGAGGATGGAAGGTGTTTTGGGGGGGTGGGGATCTCTCTCGGGGGGTTGGCGGGGCGGTCTCCGGGGGTGGTGGTGTTGGTGGAGCAAATTTTAAGGATGCCTGGTCAGTGAGGAGATTTCCTGTGCAATCTATCATGGGTATAGAGGGTCTCCATCTGAGTTTGGATTTGGCCAGAGACAGGGTAGGGATACTGCTGATATACCGTGCACCCACCTGTACGGCAGCCTCCCTACACACGGTGAGTTGGTTTTGGAGGTGATCTTGCGGTCCCCCAGGACAATAGTTCTGGGGGACTTCAACATCCATGCCAACGCCAGTCTTGGAGGGGCAGAGCGTGAGTTCATGGCCGCCATGGCAACCATGGGCCTGTCTCAGAGAGTAGTGGGCCCCACACGTTGGAGGATATACCCTGGACACGGTATTTTCCACAGGCCTTGAGGTGGGGGATCCGTTGGTGGGGGAGGTGTCATGGAAGGATCATTATCTCCTCCGGGTAGATATCCTGGCGCATGTCGGCCCTCGGGAGGGTGTGGAACCAGTCTTAGTTCACCCCCGAAGGCTTATGTAACCTGAAAGGTTCCAGATAGCTCTAGGGGATGTTTCCTCTGACCTTGATGGCTGCTCACTCAATGACATTGTGTCTAGGTGGAACATCAGGCTGACGGAGGCCATCGACTGTGTGGCTCCCAGGCGTCCGCTCCTGAAATACCGACAATGCAGCTCCCCATGGTATATGGGTGAGCTGTGGCTGATGAAGCAGGAAGGGCGGGGGTTAGAGCGACGGTGGCATCACTCACATACTGAAGTGGACCGGTTGCCGCATAGAGTCTGGTTACATACCTATGCCGTAGCGGTGCGGACAGCAAAGAAGGTTTTCTTTGCTACCTGCATTGCGTCTGCTAAGTCCCGCCTGGCTGAGCTGTTCCAGAAGGTGAGGGGGCTGGTCAGTCCGGCCTCCCTCTGCCTGGACGTGGAACCATCAAATGCTCGCCGTGATTTGTTTTGATGCAACTTTTTTAGCAGAGAATGGATCTGAGGCAGTGGAAACCCCATCTGGTCCTGTTTTGTGGGATGAGTTTTGGACGGTGTCACCCTCAGATGCGGGGGATGCTCTTGGGACTGTTCGAGCCACCAATTCTGAGTTAGATCCATGCCAGTTCTGGCTGGTTAAGGCTAGCCGGGAGACATTGGGGCCGTTGCTGGCGGGAATAGTCAACGCCTCCCTTGGGGAGGGCAGGGTGCCAGGCTGTCTCAGGAGGTGGTGGTGCGGTCCCTGCTCAAAAAGTCATCTTTGGATGTTGATGTCCTTGCCAGTTGTCAGCCAGTCCCTAACCTTCCCTTTTTAGGGAAGGTTATTGAACGGGGGGTGGCTCAGCAGCTTCAGGGGCATTTGGACCAGATTAATTTTATCGATCCCTCGCAGTCAGGCTTTCGTCCAGGTTATGGCACGGAGACTGCGCTTGTGGCCTTCGCCGACGACCTCTCCCATAAGTTAGACCGGGGTCGCTCGACCCTATTGGTTTGTTAGATCTCTTGGCTGCATCTGATACTGTTGATCATGAGTAGTTGGTGACTCGGCTGCGGGACCGGGCAGGGATTGGCGGGACTGTTCTTGAATGGTTCCGCTCATTCCTGGCTGGGAGAACCCAGCGTGTGGTGCTGGGGGGGGGTTTCATCTTCCCCCCGGGGCCTCACATGTGGAGTACCGCAGGTTCCATCCTATCCCCTCTTCTGTTCAACGTGTACATGCAGCCTTTGGGAGAGGCTGTTAGGGAGTATGGAGTGAGTTGTTTTCAATATGCTGATGACACCCAGCTATATCGACTCAGCCCTCGACTCAGGCCCTGCAGTCTTGGGGTTTACACGGTGTTTGTCCGCTGTAGGGGACTGGATGAGGGTGAGCCGCCTGAGTCTAAATCCTGACAAGACGGAGGTGATGGTTGCGGGGAAGGCCGGGTGGGGTGACCCCCATCATTGATGGGGTCCGCACCCCCCTGGCTTCTCAGGTCTGGAGTCTGGGGGTGCTCCTGGACCCTCAGCTCCACCTGGATGCTCAGGTAACAGTTGTGGCGAAAGGAGCATTTCACCAGTGACATCTTGTGCATCGTCTTAGGCCATATGTCTGAGACGTGGATCTGGCCATGGTCATCCATGCTTTTATTACCTCAAGACTGGATTACTGCAACGCGCTCTACGTGGAGCTACCTTTGGTGTTGGTTCGGAAACTGCAGCTGGTGCAGAATGTGGTGGCCTGTCTCTTAACGGGGATGGGCTGACGCGAGTATATTACACCGGTGTTTCGCTCTCTGCACTGGCTGCCGGTAGGTTTCCGGGCTCAATTCAAGTTGGTGTTGACCTTTAAAGTCCTAAATGGCTTGGGCTCCGCCTATCTGCAGGACCGCCTCACCCTCCAGGTCCTGGAGCGGCCCCTGCAGTTGGCTGGGGGCGCCCTCCTTGGGGTTCCCCGGGTGTCTACTATGAGGAGGGCGTTCTCCGTGGCTGTGCCGCAGCTGTGGAACTCCCTCCCGTTGGGAGATCCGCTTGACTTCTGGCCTCCCCTCTTTCCGCAGACAATGTAAGACCTGGCTGTTCCGCCAGGCTTTTCCCGAGGGAGATGGGTTGGGGGTTTATATTATTTTAACTGAAATTACTATGATTATTTTAATGTTTTAAATATTTTAATATATTGTGAGCCGCCCCAAGATGCCGGAGGCAGGAGGGGGCGGCATATAAATTGTAAAAATAAATAAATAAATAAATAATAAAATGGGCCAAAAATCAAATCAGCATCCCTGACTCCCACTCAGTTCTCTCTCAGGCTTCTAGACAGAGGAGGTTTTAACCCAAGGGAAGTGCTTTACTAACCTGTAGCCCAGCTCAGTGTCAATACAGGTGCCACCATTAAAGCATGGGTTTATCCGGTATGAGGAACAGGAAAGGTGTTGACTCTCACGAGCTGCACAAGTACACTGGGCACTACTCAGGATTGTAACAGAGGCCAGCAAAACACTTCCAGCAGTCGTTATTGTGGGGACAGGACTGTAATCATTTCTGCTGACACATCCAGTACTATGAGAGCAGTTTGTAGTCACACACTCATCTATGCCAACCTGGGTGATGTTTATATCCAAGATGGTTTCCAGCTGGGGAAGAAAGTTACATTTCAATTATCCACTTTTTTTATTTGTTAAGACATGAAATGCTCACAAAAAATGCCAGACTTGCAGTCCTGGAAATTGAAGTCTTCCCTAGTCTGTAAATAAATACATCATGTGCAGTGCAAGTCTACCTGCCAACCACCAATCCTATCTCAGAGGCCCCAGCAGAGGCCATGAAAGGGTGTTTCGGTCTCTGTAGCCATTCAGTTCCTGCCACCTGTCAAACTGACAATTTGAACTGAACTGAGAAAGTGTGATGATCCCCACCATATTGTTTGTTTCCATACCTGTAGTGATACAAGGGACAAAGAAGCCCCACATGTCATGCTGCATTATGCTATGGACATGTATTAAGACTAATCAGACTAAATAGTTATAGATAGCCAAAGTAGATTTATTAAATAAATTCATGATCCCCAAAGGCAAAAAGCTCCAATCTGTGTTCCATTAACCAAATTATACCCTCTTCCCAACACACATCACTTACCTCTTCAGTGTATTTTATTTTTCAGAGTGGTTTGGAACTTTTAAAAAATTGGTTTCAAAATGTACTGAACATGGATTTTCTTATTTCTCTGCCAGGAAAATGTTTACGTCATTAAGCTTTCTTACCAGGGAAAGCCAAACTTAAACTGTGCAATGTTTGCCTGTGTTACATGCAGAACCTTTTAATACACGAGCCTAGGCAATACATTAGAATTCAAATCTGCACACAGAGAAACAGCCATGGACACCACATACAACTGGTTTCATAAATCACTCTTATGGGAAGCACAAGATTGGAAAGCTTCGATGCTGTAAAGTTAAACAATGAAATGCCTGGATTGATTTTTGGTCGTGATAAACATCTCTAGCTCCCACTGAAAGCAGCAACCCTTAAAAATTAGGCATTCAAATCATGTGCCTAAATATAGATTTATGCGCTGAAATTTAAGCAGATGTTTTCAGCTCAAGTGCTAAAGAAATATGCCATACAGCAGTCAAATATTGGAATATGCTACCTTCTTCACAAGGAATTAATCATTATTCCATGCCACGCAGACATTTCTATTACATACATGTTAGATTTTATCTAGCAATCTCTGTACTTCTCTATGAAAAGAGAAAAACACACATACCCGTATTTTGGATACAGCCACATTGCCATTAAGTTTTTCTGCTTTATAGTACGGTGATCCACAAACTGCAAACCAAACATCTACTCCTCGAGGTTCACCCGGGGTATTCAAGACACTGAAGATGTGGACATTTTCGAGCTGTGCTGGTATGATTTCTGAAAGCAACTTCTTCATCTGGTTATATTTACTCTCTTTCTCTGAAGATTGAGATATAAAATCCTCTGCAGTAACGTCTGCAACAAATAAAAATTTCATCTTGCTGCACTGAGATAAGTCCCATAATGTGTGACTACAGCAGCAGTGCCAGAGAACAAGAATAATGAGTTTGTAAAACCAATTCCTTTCTCTTGCACATAACTACACAAGCCACTCCGTATTTGAATTATGGAGTTGTTCATGCTGATGTCTTTTGAGTCAGCCTTGATGGGTGTATTCATTTAGTCAAAACATTTCAACTTTTCAAAAGTAGAATTTATCATGCAATAAGTTTACTTAAAAGAATGAAATAAAAGTAAGTTTTTACATGCAAGCCTATGTCAGTTAGAATTGAGTTTTGGTCAAAATGGTTCAAATGCAATTTGTTTTGCAGTATAAGCTAATATATTTTTGCACTGTCAGTGAAGAATTGTTACATTGCAAAATTGTTTTATACTATACTGTCCAATTTATTGCAGTCTTCCAAGCTGACAGACACTGAACAAGGAAGGTAGAACAAGTGTGTGAACAAAAGTGCATTCTTCAGATGTCCATACCCAGATACAGGACCACACTAGGAATATCAAACAGAAGACGCCCAACAAGACAGATGGCAGTAATCAAAGTGAAGATTTATGTAGTATTAATATAAATGGGGCAGATCTCGGAGCTGAAATACAAGAGGCACAACAATGTACTACTGTATTTACCTTGAATACGTATAGAACCAGCATTCCGAACGTTATCATCTTTGATTTCCTTCACAACCACCTTTACTGTTGAGACCACATCAGGCCAAATACCATCAGTAACTTTCACTTTTATATTGTAAGTTCCTACAGGGGTTCCTTCTTTTATACTCAGCAAGCCTGAATTGTCATTGAGAACAAAGTACCTGTGATAGCAGTTAAGAAAAAGGAAAAGAAATTTAGTTCAGGTTAGGATTTTTCATCCCTTAAATTACCTTTTACCCCGTCTTTTCCCCATACTCTGATATGGTAAACAATAATTCCAGAAAGGACAAGGGAATTTAATTTCTCTTTGAGTCATCAACCAGACAGGTGTCTGAATATATTGCTTCCTATGCAAGAAAGTTGGGGGTTTTTTAGGGGAGGAAGCGGGTAGAGGAAAGACTGTATATGTGTATGTGTGTGCGTGCACACAGTAGTTTTCTGGGAATATTTAATTTGTCTAGTGCTGAACAGCTGTGATAAGAGACATATCCCTGCCCTGGGTGGACTACAATGACAAGGAAAAGGGCACATAGGGTGAGACAGGAATACATTCATAAAGTTGAGAGGTTGCAGGTGCACACATCTGGGTTTACAGGGGAGGAGAAATCCTTAGGATAGACAGAACCTTTCTATTGTAAGAAAAAAAGGTCTCTTATTTCATTACATATCTTTCTTTTCTTTTATGAACAACTATGAGTCCATTTACCTAGATGCTTTCCCCTCAAAGTGATATGTCTTGTGATCCCAGTCATCATTGTCTGGTGCATGAACCTGTCCCAGGACAGTTGTGGGTAGGATTCCTAAAAGAAAACAAACCATGGGAATTACACAGCTGGAAAGCAATCCAGCTTCCTATGTACACACGCATTCCAGTATTATTTCTATAGCACCAGTAATGTACCTGGTGCATATAATCAAACACAGTATAATAATTTCATAAGTCATAGGTAAGTGGCAAATACAATTTGTATTTGCCAAATACAAATATAAATGTAAGACCAAGCACACACTGCTTTTCTGGGCTTAGCAGGGTGTGCTACTGCTACTGCCTGGAGACAGACAGTTGCTAATGAGCTGGGTCCTATGTTTCAGTCAACAGCATGGCAACATGTGACCCAAGACCCCTTCCCTCCATGCCCATAGCAGCCCCATGGAACAGCATCCAGTGCAAGCAGCAGCACATCATTCTTTGCAGTGCATCTCCCCCTGCCATCAAGGAGGAGGACTGAAGGAACTAGAATGTGAGCTCACCACAGCAGCAGCCTGGAAGCCAGGCACAGCAGCTGCAGGTGCACTGGCCAGTGCTACCCTCAGAAGGCTGCCATTCTGGTCTAGCTTTTCACTCGCCCAATAAGAACATAAGTGGTGCCATACTGGGTCAGACCAGCGGTCCATCTAGCCCAGCATCCTGTCTTTGACAGCGGGCAGTTCCGGTAGGTCAAGAGAAGGTCATGGAGGTGTGACCCATCACCTACTATCCATTCCCAACTACTAGTAGCCAGAGGTTTAAAGCCCCAACTAGTAGGTGTTTATGGCTCTATCCTCTAAGAATTTCTCCAATTTCTGTTTGAAGCTAGTTATGGTGCTGGGTTTCACAGCCTCCTCTGTCAACAGGTTCCACAACTGTATTGTCTGCTGAGTGAAAAAGTACTTCTTTTGGTTTGCTTTAAATCTTATGCCATTTAACTTCAGAGAGTAACCCCTTGTTCTCTTATTGGGGGAAAGGGCAAACAACAGATCCCCGTTTACTTTCTCCATGCCACTCATGATTTTATAAACGTTTATCACATCCCCCTTTAAATGCCTCTTCTCAAAGCTGAACAGCCCCAACCTGTTGAGCCTCTCCTCATATGGAATTCAATCAATTCCTTCTACCATCCTTGTTGCCCTTCTATTAACTTTTTCAGTTCTATTATATCTTTCTTAAGAGATGGGCTGACCAGAACTGCACACAATATTCAAGGTGGGGTCGTGCCAAAGATTTATACAACAGCATTATGATGATACTTTTCCTTTTGTTTTCTACTCCTTTTGCAATAATGCCTGGCATTTACTTTACCTTTCTGACTGCTGCCACACACTGAGTTGATGTCTTCAAGGAACTGTTTTCAAAGAACTATCCATAATGACTCCAAGATCCTTCTCCTAAGTGGTAACACCCAGATCAGAACCTAGCACTGTGTATGTATAGTGAGGATTATTTTTCCTATGTGCATTACCTTGCACTTATCTACATTGAATTTCATTTGCCATTTTATTGCCCATTCACCCAGTCGTGTAAGATCCCTCTGTAGTTATTCACAGTCTGCTTGGGTCTTAACTATACACCTTTTCCAGATCATTAATTATTATTATTATTATTAACAAAGATTTATATAGCGCCAGCAGTGTACCTGGCACTTTACAAAGTAATAAAATAGACAGGGTCCCTGCCCCTAGGGCTTACAATCTGAGAGACAGGAGCTGGGGGAGAGACTTAGGAAGGGGAACAGAGGGAGAGACAAGGGGTCTAACATTCATGAAGATGCGAGGTCTCAAGTGCACGTACTTGGCTTGGTTACGATGAGAATGACAGCAGGCAGGTCCATGTTGCAAGGATAAGGGTAAACCGATCGTAGGTATAGGAATAGTGGCTCAGCAGGATAAAGAGTCAGACAGAGCAGAGCGAAAGAGGTGAGTTTTAAGGAGAGATTTGAAGGTATGAAGGGAGGGGGCAAGGCGGATGTGGACAGGGAGGGAGTTCCAGGCATGGGGGGCAGCAAGTGAGAAGGGACGAAGGCGCTTAGGGGAGCAGGGAAGGCGTGGAAGGGTGAGAGAAGGGACAGAGGAGGAGCGAAGTGCACGGGCTGGAGTATGGAGGGCGATAAGTGCAGAGAGGTAGGGGGGAGCAAGGTTGTGAAGAGCTTTATAGGTGAAGACTAGGAGCTTGTGCAGGATTCGTTCAGGAAGGGGAAGCCAGTGAAGCGAAGAGAGGAGGGGCTGCACATGGTCGAAGCGACTGGCGAGGTAGATGACCCTGGCAGCAGAGTTTTGGACAGAGATGAGGGGAGAAAGGTGAGACCGGGGAAGGCCAGTGAGAAGGAGGTTACAGTAATCGAGGCGAGAGATGACCAGAGCATGAACAAGAGTTTTGGCAGACGAGACAGAGAGAAAAGGGCGAATCTTAGCAATGTTATGGAGGGAGAAGCGACAGGATTTAGCAACAGAGTCAATGTAGGGTTTAAAAGAAAGGGCTGAGTCAAAGATGAAGCCTAGGCTACGGGCTTGGGGGACAGGCAGGATGGTGACTCCATCAATAGTTATTGACAGTGAGGAAGGAGAGGAAGGATGAGGGGGGAAGATAAGGAGTTCAGTTTTAGCCATGTTGAGTTTGAGTTGACGTTGAGACATCCAGGTAGAGATGTCAGAGAGACAGTTGATGAGACGAGCTTGAACAGAGGGAGAGAGAGAGGGAGTAGAGAGATAGAGTTGAGTGTCATCAGCATAGAGGTGGTATTGGAAGCCATGGGAGGCAATGAGTTTGCCTAAGGATGAGGTATAGATCGAGAAGAGGAGAGGGCCAAGAACAGAGCCTTGAGGAACACCAACTGAGAGGGGGAAGGAGGAGGAGGTGGAGTTGGAGAGAGACACATTAAAGGAGCGGTCAGAGAGGTAGGAGGAGAACCAGTTATGGACAGAGCCACAAAAGCCAAGGGAGTGAAGGGAATCCAGCAAGAGTGAGTGGTCAACAGTATCGAAGGCAGCAGAGAGATCAAGGAGGACAAGAATGGAATAGAGACGTTTAGATTTAGCCACCAGAAGATCGTTGGTGATCTTAGCGAGAGCAGTTTCAGTAGAATGAAGGGGGCGGAAGCCAGATTGGAGGGGGTCAAGGGAGGAGTTGGAGGATAGGAAGTCAAGGCAGCGGGAGTAGACAACACGTTCAAGCAGCTTGGAAGCAAAAGGAAGGAGTGAGACAGGACGATAGCTAGAAGGGTCAGAGGGGTCAAGAGTGGACTTTTTGAGAATAGGAGAGACTGTGGCATGTTTGAAGGCAGAAGGGAAAGAGCCAGTAGAGAGGGAGAGGTTGATGATGTGCAGGAAGGAAGGGGCGACAGTGGGAGTAATGGAGGTGAGGAGGCGGGAAGGAATGGGATCAAGGGGGCAAGTGGAAGGGTTGGAGGAGGAGAGCAGAGAGGAGATTTCCTTAAGGGAGGCAGGGGAGAAGGAGGACATGAGAGAAGGAGGGGGAGGAGGGAGAGGGGTGGGAGTGGGAAGAGAGGAGTGGGAAGCGATGTCGAGGCGGATCTTGTCTATCTTGGAGGTGAAGAAGGAGGCAAGATCCTGAGCAGAAAGGGAAGAAGGAGGGGGAGGACAGGGAGGCTTGAGGAGGGAGTCAAAGGTAGAGAACAGGCGGCGAGGGTCCCGAGAACAGGACTCAATGCGGGAGGCATAGTAGTGTTGTCTAGCAAGGGAGATAGCAGAAGTAAGGGTGGAGAGACAGAATTTGAAGTGAAGGAAGTCAGCGTGAGAATGGGATTTGCGCCAGAGTCGTTCAGCAGCACGAGTGCAAGAACGGAGGTGGCGGATACTAGGGGTGAGCCAAGGACGGGGGTTGTGGGAGAAGGCAGGGCGGGAAGAGAGAGGGGCATGGGAGTCAAGTGTGGAGGAGAGAGAGGCGTTGAGAGCAGAGACAGCGGAGTCAGGGGAGGAGGAAGAGAAGACTGTAGGAAGAAGGGGAGAGAGAGAGGAGGCAAAGTCCAGGGGATCAATAGCTTGAAGGTCACGGAAGGGGCGTAGAGAAGGGGAAGAGGAGGGGGGACAGTGGGAAATGTTGAAAGAGGCAAGGAAGTGGTCTGATATAGGATGAGGATCGAAGGAGAGATCAGCGACAGAGCAGTTTCTAGAGAGGACAAGATCAAGAGAATGGCCATTAGTATGGGTGGGGGAGTTGGTCCAAAGGTGGAGGTTGAAGGAGGAGGCTAGGGAGAGGAAGCGAGAGACTGAGGGCTGAGATGGGTCATCAACATGAATGTTGAAGTCACCAAGGATGAGAGTGGGGATATCAACAGAGAGGAAGAAAGTGAGCCAGGACTCAAAGTCAGAAAGAAAGGAAGAGAGAGGACCAGGGGGACGGTAGATGACAGCAACACGTAGATGGAGGGGGGAGTAGAGGCGCACGGAGTGAGCCTCAAAGGTATGGAAGGAGAGAGAGGGGGGAGGAGAAATTGGTTGGAACTGACAGGATTTAGCAAGAAGGAGGCCCACCCCACCACCCCGTCCTTCAGGGACGTTCTTAATTAACATATTAATGAATATGTTAAACAATACTAGTCCCAGTACTGACCCATGAGGTACCCCACTGTCTACCTCCAACTTGAAAAATGACCATTTATTCCTGCTCTTTGTTTCCTATCTTGAACCAGCTACCAATCCATGACAGACTCTTCTTCTTATCCCGTGACTAGTTTGTTCAAGAGTCTCTGGTGAAGGACCTTGTCAAATGCTTTTCGAAAATCCAAATATAGTATATCAACCAGATCACCCCTATCCACGCTTGTTGACATTATCATAAGATTCTAATAGATTAGTGAGGCATGATTTCCCTTTGCTAGAGCCATGCTGGTTTTTACTCATCAAATCACACTTGTCAATATGCATAGTCAATCTTTTTTTTATAGGGCTGCAACCATTAATCAATTAATTGAACCAATTAATTGATTAATCTGTCTTAAACAGATTAAAATTTGTCACCCAATTAATTGGTTAGCTGCCAGGACCTTCTGGCAGTTCCTAGTTCTGAGTCCGTAGCTCAAGGGGACGCGTTCCAGAGGAAGCCATGTTTACCCAACACATGCAAATTAGGTGAATCTATGCAGATTTGTGTATATTTATGTAGCTTTATGCAAATTCTAACTGATTAATTAATCAACAAAAAGTTCAATCGATTAATTAACTAAAATTTCTAATCGGTTTGCAGCCCTAGTTTTTAGCAATGGTCTCCACTAGTTTGCCGGGTACTGATGTCGGGCTTATTGGTCTGTAGTTTCCAGGGTCACCTCTGGAGCCCTTCGTAAAATTGGTGTTACATCAGCTAACCTCCAATCTTCTGGCACAGAGGAGGATTTTAGCGATAAGTTACATATTACTGATAGTGTTTCAGCAACTTCAAATCTGAGTTCTTTCAGTACCCTTGGGATGAATACCATTGGGTCTGGGTGTCTTGCAACTGTTTAAATTGTCAATATGCAATAAGACCTCTTCTATCATGCTGCTAATTTCATATAATTCCTCAGATTCATCACCAACAGAAAATGGTTCTGGTGTAGATACCTCCCCAACATCCTCTACTGTAAAAACTGATGCAAAGAACTGATTTAGTTCCTCAGCAATGGCCTTGTCACCTGTGAACGTCCCCATTTGTTCCCTGGTTATCTAGTGGACCAACTGCCCCTCTAATAGGTTTCCTGGCTCTGATGCACTGGAAAAAAATTGCTATTGGATTCTGTATCCTTAGCACGTCGTTCCTCAAATTCCCTCTTGGCCTATTTTAGTAAAAGATCTAAAATAGCTTCTCCTCTTGTCTTGGAACCCACAAGCTGCTCCTGGAAGCAGTTATTTATGGTGTCTAGAAACTTGGTTTCTGCAACACATCCTGAGGAGACATTTTCCCAGTCAATGTGGGGGTAGTTAAAATCACTGTCAACATCCTGGGTAGGGGGTTGATAATACAGTCCCACTACTATCTGGTTTCCGTTTAAACATGGAATTTCTATCCCTAGTGATTGCAGAGGAGTGTGTGTGTCATTAAATCATGTTTGATACGATAATGTATTTAACATACAGGGCTACTCCACCCCCAGTATGATTAACTGTCATTTCTATATATTTTGTATCCTGATATCACAGCATCCCATTGATTTTCCACATTCCACTATGTTTCCGAGTTGCCTATTACATCAATGTCCTCACTTAAAGCGAAGTACTTTAATTCCCTCATTTTACATTTGAGGCTTCTGGTACTGGTATACAAACATCTAAGCATTTTAACACCCTGGTGCTTGTGACTGCATATTTTGTTTAATTTGGAAATTTTTACATTTTGTCTGTTCCATACTAATGCACACCTGATCTCTCGCTGATTATTCCCTATCCTCTTTACTTGAATGCACCGTATTGCTAGTAATGATGACATCCATTTGGGCTGCCTCCGTCTGAACTACATGCTCCACTGCAGCTGTTAGCTTTCCCCCTGATCTTAGTTTAAAAACTCCTCTACCACCTTTTTGATTTTTAGTGTCAGCAGTCTGGTTCCATTTTGGTTAAGGTAGAGCCTATCCTTCCGGTATAGACTCCCTCTTCCCCCAAAGGTCCTCCACTTCCTAATAAAACTAAATTCCTCCTTCTCTGAAGCATCGACTCATCCACGCACTGAGACTCCAGAGCTCAGCCTGTCTCTGGGGCCCTGTGTGTGGAACAGGAAGCATTTCAGAGAATCTTCTCTCACCCTTCCACGCCTTCCCTGCTCACCTAAGCGCCTTCGTCCCTTCTCACTTGCTGCCCCCCATGCCTGGAACTCCCTCCCTGTCCACATCCGCCTTGCACACTCCCTTCATACCTTCAAATCTCTCCTTAAAACTCACCTCTTTCGCTCTGCTCTGTCTGACTCTTTATCCTGCTGAGCCACTATTCCTATACCTACGGTCTGTGTACCCTTATCCTTGCAACATGGACCTGCCTGCTGTCATTCTCATCGTAACCAAGCCAAGTACGTGCACTTGAGACCTCGCATCTTCATGAATGTTAGACCCCTTGTCTCTCCCTCTGTTCCCCTTCCTAAGTCTCTCCCCCAGCTCCTGTCTCTCAGATTGTAAGCCCTAGGGGCAGGGACCATGTCTATTTTATTACTTTGTAAAGTGCCAGGTACACTGCTGGCGCTATATAAATGTTTGTTAATAATAATAAAGAGAATGCTATCCTGGAGATTCTGAACTTTAACTTCCTTCCTAGAATTCTAAATGGAGCCTCCAAAACCTCCTTCCTACACCTTCCTATCTATGTCATTGGTGCCGACATGGACCATGACAACCAGCTCCTCCCCAGCACTCACTCAAATCCTGTCTAGACGTTGCATGTGATTTGCTACCCTTTGCACCTGGCAGGCAATTGACCATGCGGAACTCATAACTGTCACAAACGTAATTATCTATATTACTAATGATCAAATCGCCCACTACTACAGCCATGCTATTCCTGTCAGTTGGGGTCCCCCTCCCCTAGACAAGCATTCTCAGTGTCAAGAGGATACTAGGACATCATCTGAAAGGCAGGTCCCAGCTACAGGATCATTTCCCACCATAGCAGTTTAATGCCCTCCTTCCCAAAGAACTTCATCCTCCAACACAGCACAGGGGCTATAAGAAAGGAGGTGGGACTGCTCTACTATGTCCCTGAAAGTCTCCTCTATAAACGTCTTGGTTTGCCTCATCTCCTCCTGCTCAGCCACTCTAGCCTCCACAAACAGCATTCTTTCTCCAAGAGCCATGAGCTCTTTGCACCGACTGCACACATACAACCTCTCCCCAAGAGGAAGATAATCATATATGATTGCAAAACACTGGATAGTCCCTTCCCTGCTGCTGGACATCTACATCCATCTCCCTATTTAACCTCCCCCTTAACTAGGCTTAAATTTAGAATGATATAGGTCTGGGCACTAGATTACTCTAACCTTGTGTATGTGGGTTAGCTTCCCGAGTGTGTGGTGCCCTTGGGCTTATTACAACATAAAGTCTACCTCCCAGTAGCCAAATTCTCCCAGTAGCCAAACTCTCTGCTCACTCTGCCCGTCTCTCACCCCATCTGGGGCTCTTTCTCTGCTCGAGAAGGCAGAGTGGGTTAGACACAAACCCTGAATATACGTCTGTAAAACAAGCTTCAAAATCAGCTTACCATCATAAACATAGATGAGGCACTCCATGTAGCCTGCAGAATGAGGATGATCATTCCTGTTCCCAATATTAACAGTCAGTGTACTGGTTGAGCTCATAGGAGGGCTCCCGCTGTCAGTAATCAGAATTGGCAGATAAAACACCTTGTGCACTTCTCTGTCGAAGCTGTGTAGCGCTGTCAGCAGTGCACTTCCATTGCTGAAGTCCTGCAAGTAAAAGTAAGTTACACTGTCAAAGTCACTGAGCAGATGAAAGGAGAAAGGTGCTCCGTTAGCAGCAGTGTCTCTGTCAATGGCATATAACAATGTAGAGGTTTCATTCATCTGGACAACTTGTGGAGAAGCAGTGTTTTCCCAAACCACTGGGTTATAATGAGCTTCAAACTCTGGCCCATTATCATTTATATCCTTCAGCGTCACCAGGACAGTAGCACTGCCAATCAGTGCAGGTTGGCCCATATCTGTAGCAATGACCACAAGGTGATACTGTGTTAAAGTCTCGTAATCCAGCAATCCTGCCACTAGAATCCAGCCATCATTATCCACATCGAACTGCCCATCTGGGTCAGACTTGTTGAGCAGGTGATAAGAAAACCTTCCATTCAGCCCAGAATCCAGATCAACAGCAGTAAGTTGGACAACTCTGGTCCCAAGTGGGGCATCCTCGGCCAGAGAAGTGACTTCGTAGAGATGGGGATAGAAGACAGGCGCATGGTCATTGCAGTCCTCTACATAGATAACGCAGTGCGCAATGCTGAAGAAATTCATGTCTTCTGCTTTCACAGTTAAGTTAAACACCCTTTCGTGAGGCTTTTCAAAGTCTATCTGCTTCCTCAACCGAATTGTACCACACTTGTGGGCTTTATCAGTCTCAATATAAAACTTATGATCGTCATCTCCATCTAGGATGCTGAACGTCACCACAGCATTTTCTCCTTTGTCTCTATCACTGGCTGACACCACTGTCACCACGGTGTTAATACTTGTATCTTCAGAGATAAATGCTGTATACATTCTCTGTAAAAAGACTGGAGCATGGTCATTGACATCAGACACCAAAATGGTGGCTGTCCCCGTTCCAGTAAGTCCTCCTCCATCCTTGGCCTCAACCACCACCAGATACTTGTCATCTTTCTCTCTATCTAAGGATCCAAGCACAGTGCAGATAGTGCCAGTCGCTGGATTGATTGAAAACAAGTTGAGGTTAATTTCATTTTGGACATTTTGAATAATTCTATAGGACAGTATTGCGTTCTTCCCAGCTTTGGTGTCATCAAGATCTACTGCAGCCATTTCCATGACAGTGGTGTCTGCTGGGGAATCCTCAGGAACGTGCCCCATAAAGCAACCATCTGATGTGCAGAGGAAGAGAGGCGCATTGTCATTTACATCTGACACGTCTATGATTACATCTGCAAAGCCAGTTAGTCCTTCACCGTCTTCATCTGTAGCAAGAACCAGAAAGCGCCATACGGACCGCTTTTCCCGGTCTAGCTTTTTGTTTGCATAGATCTTGCCTGTGTACTCATTGATACTGAATTCACTATTGACGCCTTGTCCATGAAGTGAGTAACGAAGAGCACTCCGATTGGCTTCTTGATCAGGGTCAGTGGCAGAAACCTAAAAACAAAAATACACAAGAATTTGCATGTCCCTGACTGCAGCTACCCTCTCTGCAGATCTCAACTCTCTCTCTCTACTCCCTCTCTCTCTCTCCATCTATTCAAGCTCGCTTCACCAGCTGTCTCTCTGACATCTCTACCTGGATGTCTCAACTTCAACTCAAACTCAACATGGCTAAAACAGAACTCCTTATCTTCCCCCCTCATCCTTCCTCTCCGTCTTCTCTGTCAATCCTTCCCGTCCCCCAAGCCCGTAGCTTAGGCTTCATCTTTGACTCACCCCTTTCTTTTAAACCCTACATCAACTCTGTTGCCAAATCCTGACGCTTCTCCCTCCGTAACATTGCTAAGATTCGCCCTTTTCTCTCTGTCTTTTCTGCCAAAACCCTTGTTCATGCCCTGGTCATCTCTTGCCTCGATTACTGTAACCTCCTTCCCACTGGCCTCCCCCACTCTCACCTTTCTCCTCTTATCTCCGTCCAAGACTCTGTTGCCAGGGTCATCAACCTCGCCCGTCACTTCAGTCACGTGCAGCCCGTCCTTTCCTCTCTTCACTGGCTCCCCCTTCCTGAATGAATCCTGCACAAGCTCCTAGTCTTCACCTATAAAGCTCTTCACAACCTTGCTCCCCCTACCTCTCTGCGCTAATTTTCCTCCGTACTCCAGTTTGTGAACTCCGCTCCCCCTCTGTCCCCTCTCTCACCATCCCACGCCTCCCCTGCTCCCCTAACTGCCTTTGTCGCTTCTCCCTAGCTGCCCCCCACACCTGGAACTCCCTCCTTGCCCACATCTGCCTCGCTCCCTCCTTTCATACCTTCAAATCCCTCCTCAAGACCCACCTCTTCTGCTCTGCCCTCCCCGACTTCTTGCTCCCCTCACCTAACTCTTGCTGATACCCTCCATCCAGTACAATCTGTTACCTAAGATCTGTGTACTCATATCCTCACCACATGGACCAACGAGCCATCATTCTTGATGTAACTAAGTCAACTGCGTGCACCTGGGACCTCACATCCTCGTGAATGTTACACTCCTTGTCTCTCCCTCTGTTCCCCTTCCTCTGTCTCCCCCCCGTCTCTCCGATTGTAAGCCCTAGGGCAGGGACCGTGTCTATTCAATTACTTTGTAAAGCGCCAGGTACACTGCTGGCGCTATATAAATGCTTGTTAATAATAATAAATAACAATAATAGTGCAACACAGAACATGCTAATGTATTTTAAATGCTAACAGTAAGCTTTAGTTGGTCCATATCATTTGAGTTAAGAATAGGGTGGTCATGCCTCCCCGTTTTATATTTTATTTGAATAACTTCTACCCCACCCCTCCTGCCCAAGGCAGCTTGGGGCGGCATACAATAAAAAGTTTAAAACTGTATAGATATAAAAAACAACACATATATAAAACAAATGCAACCATAAGGGGGGACGTAAACAAACCAAATCAACCCCCCAACTTAACCCCTCCCCCAAACCCCACCCTTCACTATCTCCCTCATTGAAAGCCTGGCGGAACAGCCAAGTATTACATTGACGCCAGAAGGAGGAGGTCCAGGGTCACCCAGGCCTCCGCCGGAAGGGAGTTCCACAGTCGAGGGGCAGCCACCGAGAATGCCCTCTCCATAGTCGCCCCCCAAACTCGGGGGACTTCAAGAAAGGCACTCCTGGTGGACCGCAGGAGCCAATGCAGAATGTGGGGGTGAAGCGGTCCCGCCGATAGGTGGGGCCCAAGCCGTGTAGGGCTTTATAGGTCAACCCAATAAAGAAAGGAGGGGGAAGAAGGAATTATACAATTTATTGAACTATCTTAAATAAAAATGATAACGAATTGGCCCCAAAAGGCCTGTAACATCAAATGGATAACATAATAAACTATATATACAAAACCATGAACTATATATAAAAACCCAGACCCGTTTCGGGGCTCAGCCCCTTTCTCAATGGGATAATATAAGGATATGCCAACTAATGTCAACCAAAGGAAATCAATCCTAAAAAATGACAAAAATGCATTAATATTTGTCAGCAATCACTTAAAACATGACCAGTATCAATGCTGACACTATACTATAACCTCCTGATTCTGCATGATCCATATATAGTAAGTCCAAATTATATTTAAAAACCTCAGTATTTTCCCACATATTGTTATCTGGGAATTACCCAAACAAGGCCTTGATATCCCTTATGGTTCCAATTATACACATACCCCACCATGGGGTTAGAGATTACAATGATCAATTCCCAAAGAAGCCTTTCCCTACATCCCAAGTCAGAATAAGCAATGCAGGACCTATGTTGATCCGCCTAAAGAAACTGTGTTCTAGAGATCCCTCCCAAGCAGTTTATAATCTTACCTCACTAGAGGCTTGAAAGATCATGGGTCTCTTAACTCTGTCAGCAGTACCTCATATATAAACTTCCCTCCGGTTATACAGCGATCTTGTAACCCCGCAATGACAAATACTGAAATACAACGACACATGAATGCCATAACGCATGCCAAACAAACAGGATTACAGACTGAAATCACCTTTCCACATACTCTCCACCCTCTGGAGTTACTCCTCATACCTACGCTGAATTAAAATACATCCATACACCAGCTCATGAATAAGGGCATTCGATGTACATTACAAGGATAACTTTTTACAAACTCTCATGCTTCTTCACAAGCTTTTTATAGATGCTTGATCCTAGTGCTCTTCTTTTTCCAGTCCTAACCCATAAGGTCTTCAACATCAGGTAGAGTGTAAACAGCTGGCACAAAACTTGAATGGGTTCTTAAGCCAATCTCTCCAGACTCTTGGTAAAAGGTATTCCAGTCTCCGTTAACGAAGAAGATAATCAGCTGACACAAGACTAAATAGGGGATTTCAGCCACTTTCTTCAGGCTCCAGTTGGAAGGGCATTTCAGTGTCAATTATGGTGAAAATCATCAGCTGACACAAGGCTTGAATCTAAGAACAATCTCTCCTCACTCTGGGTACAAAGGCATTCCCATCCCAGTGGAAAGAAACCACATTCATGGTCACGTAGTTTGGTCATGGTCATATTAGATGGCTTACATGACCATGCGTTGTAAGACTTCATCCTCCCATGTTATATTAAAAACATAATGACATAGTTCAATGAAACCAAAAAGGATCATAGAAATAACAATGCTCTCCTGCGAAAGGAATCACAAATCAGATGACCTCAGATTTATGTGTACTGAGGTGTTTTTTTCCAGAAGAAAGAGCATGAAAATCTTGAGGAGGTATTTTGGATACATAGCCTGGGTACACTTAAACCATATGGCTTAAATGATGACAATAAATGGTCAGTTTTTTTGAGATGAGAGATTAATCATTGTGGCCATGTACTCTTTTCTCCATACCACAGCACCTTTATAAGCTTCTATATTGGTTCTCATATGTATGCATTAAACTGTGTAGGTTCACTGAATTATGTTTGGGAATTGTTATAGGTTGTTATGGTTGGAATATGGGTTAGAATGAATTAATTTTGCCTACAATATTGACCCATTTGAATGTGGTTTCTTTCCATTGGGATGGGAATGCCTTTGTACCCAGAGTGAGGAGAGATTGTTCTCAGATTCAAGCCTTGTGTCAGCTGATGATTTTCACCATAACTGACACTGAAATGCCCTTCCAACTGGAGCCTGAGGAAAGTGGCTGAAATTCCCTATTTAGTCTTGTGTCAGCTGATTATCTTCTTTGTTAACTGAGACTGGAATACCTTTTACCAAGAGTCTGGAAAGATTGGCTGAAGAACCCATTCAAGTTTTGTGCCAGTTGTTTACACTCTACCTGATGTTAAAGACCTTTAGGACTGGGAAAAGAAGAGCACTAGGATCAAGCATCTATATAAACCTTGTGAAGAAGCATGAGAGTTTGTAAAAAGTTATCCTTGTAATGTACATCGAATGCCCTTATTCATGAGCTGGTGTATGGATGTATTTTAATTCAAAGTAGGTATGAGGAGTAACTCCAGAGGGTGGAGAGTATGTGGAAAGGTGATTTCAGTCTGTAATCCTGTTTGTTTGGCATGCGTTATGGCATTCATGTGTCGTTGTATTTCAGTATTTGTCATTGCGGGGTTACAAGATCGCTGTATAACCGGAGGGAAGTTTATATATGAGGTACTGCTGACAGAGTTAAGAGACCCATGATCTTTCAAGCCTCTAGTGAGGTAAGATTATAAGCTGCTTGGGAGGGATCTCTAGAACACAGTTTCTTTAGGAGGTCCACCATAGGTCCTGCATTGCTTATTCTGGCTTGGGATATAGGGAAAGGCTTTTCTGGGAATTGATCATTGTAATCTCTAAGCCCATGGTGGGGTATGTGTATAATTGGAACCATAAGGGGTATCAAGGCCTTGTTTGGGTAATTCCCAGATAACAATATGTGGGAAAATACTGAGGTTTTTTGATATAATTTGGGCTTACTATATATGGATCATGCAGAATCAGAAGTTATAGTATAGTGTCAGCATTGATATTGGTCATGTTTTAAGTGATTGCTGACAAATATTAATGCATTTTTGTCATTTTTTTTAGGTTTCATTTCCTTCGGTTGACATTAGTTGGCATATCATTATATTATCCCATTGAGAAAGGGGCTGCGCCCCAAAACGCGTCTGTGTTTTTATATATGGTTCATTGTTATGTATATACAGTTTATTATATGTTATCCATTTGATGTATACAGGCCTTTTGGGGCCAATTCTTTATCATTTTTTATTTCAATAAATTGTATAATTCCTTCTTCCCCCTCCTTTTTTTATTGGTTTGTACTGGAGGTTTCCTCTAGGAGGGGGAGTTTTGTGCTGTGGCTGGGGGTTTTGCTTTATAGGTCAACACCAACACCTTGAATCGGGCCTGGAAGACTATAGGCAGCCAGTGCACAGACCGGAGCAGCGGTGTAATGTGCTCACGGCGGCCCACCCCCATGAGGAGACGGGCTGCCGCATTTTGCACTAGCTGCAGTCTCTGAACCGTCACCATGGGTAGCCCCACGTAGAACGCGTTACAGTAGTCCAATCTCAAAGTAACATACACATGAATGATGGCAGTCAGGTCACCATCCAAGACATATGGCCGAAGTCGAAGCACCAGATGTAATTGGCAAAACGCACTCCTCACCACAGCCCTTACCTGCACATCTTAGCAGAGCTGAGAATCGAGGAGCATACTCACACTACAAACCTGGGGAAACAGTGGGAGGCGAATCCCATCAATGATGGAAGTCACTACCCCCATCGTCCTACCCACCATTTCACCTCCGTCTTATCGGGATTCAACCTCAGTTGGCTCGCCCTCATCCAGTCCCCTACAGCTGCCAGACACCGAGTAAGCACCGAGACTGCCAGGTCTGGGTCCGATGAAAAGGAGAGGCAGAGTTGGGTGTCATCAGCATATTGATGACACTGCACGCCATACTGTCTCACGACCTCACCAAGCGGCTGCATATACATGCTGAACAGGAGAAGGGACAGAATAGAACCTTGCGGGACTCCACACATGAGGTCATGGGGAGAAGAAGAACAATCCCCAAGCATCACTCACTGAGTTCTTCCAGCCAGGAAAGAGTGGAACCATTCAAGAACAATCCCGCCCACCCCGGCTCAGTCCCGCAGGTGCGTCACCAACATCTCATGGTCAATGGTATCAAACGCAGTGGACAGATCTAACAACATCAGCAGGGTCGATCAACCCTAGTCTAATTCTCTGTGAAGAACGTCGACCAAGGCCACAAGTGCAGTCTCAGTGCCATAACCTGGACGAAAGCTGGATTGCGTGGGATCAAGAAAACGGACGCCATCCAGGTGCCCCTGCAGCTGCCGAGCTACAACCCATTCAATAACCTTCCCTGGAAAGGGAAGGTTAGAGACAGGCTGATAACTGGCAAGAGAGTCAATGTCAAGTGATGGCTTTTTAAGCAGAGGCTGAACCACTGCCTCCTTGAGGCAGCTCGCCACTCTGTCCTCCTAAAGGTAGGCATTGACCACCCCCGCCAGCAACGTCTCCAACATCTTCCGACTGGCCTTAATCAGCCAGGACGAGCATAGGTCCAGTTCATAAAAGGTGGCCCTGACAGCCCCAAGAACCTCCTCCGTGTCAGCGGGTGTCACCCACTGAAATTGATCCCATAAAATCGGACAAGGCGGAACTTCCACAGCCTCTGGTTCTCCCATTGTCATAAACATGACTTTGAAATCATGGTGCATATGAGCAATCTTATCCGCAAAGTAATCAGCAAACATGTCACAGCAGGCACCGACCAGCCCCTTCACCACCCGGAAAAGCTCCGCTGGACGAGACTTTGCGGACGCTATGAGGGCAGCAAAGAACTCCTTCTTTGCTGCCTGCACAGACACAGCATAGGCTTGTAAACTCACCCTATGTTGGAACCAGTCAGCTTCAGTATGCGAACGATACCACTGTCGCTCTAACCGCCGTCCTTCACGCTTCAGTTGCCACAGACCCTCTGTAAACCAAGGTCTGTGGCACCGATGTTTAGGGTGCGGACGACTAGGTGCCATCTGGTCAATGACCTCTGTCAGCAAGGTGTTCCAAAAAGCTACGAGGTCATTGAGTGAACCGTCGTCAAGATCAGAGGGTAACTCCCCAAGAGCATTCTGGAACCTCCCTGGTTCCATAAGTCTCCAGGGGTGAACCATCTGAATCGGTTCTGCACCTCTCCAGGGGCAGACGTGCGCCAGGAGACAGGCCCACAGGAGGTACTGATCTGTCCACGACAAGGGCTCTGCTGACACCTTCCCCACCAATGGATCTCCTGCCTCAAGGCCAGTGCAAAATATCAGGTCCAGGGTATGCCCCTCATCTTGTGTCGGGCCGATGACCCTTTAAGACAAGTCCATGGTTGCCACGAACTCACAGTCTGCCTCTCCAAGACTGGCATCAGCATGGATGCTGAAATCCCCAAGACCAAGGTCTTTGCGGAGCGCAACACCACCTCCGACACCAGCTCGGCTAGAGTATGTAGGGATGTTGCTGTACAGCCCTAATTTGTCTTCGGCCAAATCAATCACAAGATGGAGGCGCACAATACCCGATACAACCTGCACTGGATACCTTCTTGTAGCCCATGAATTCCTACAAATCATGGCTACGCTGCCCCCACACCCCTCTGACCATGGCTGGTGCTGCAGGGAGTACCCAGCTGGACCAATCTTTCAAGAACTGCAGGGGGTATGGAAGGGCTGGACAAAGGAGATAAATGTATTAAGTGTCTGAAAATGAAATAGGGAGTAAGGAAGGATGTGGAAAGTTTCCAAATGTTATTTAGATTGGAAATTTGTGATTCAGTGAGATTTATTAAATATTGACAAACTTCTGTTTGGATGAAATGCTTGAAAGGACTTTTTAGTTACATTTCTACATAAGTTTCCCTTCTTTGGAAAGAAGGCAGAAAATCCGCAAGAAAACCTAGATGAAGCAGAGACAGAGTAACAGAGCAATTGACTGCAAGAGATTGGGCCCAAGAAAGACAATGTGAGGAGATCATTGTCTCTGAAAACAAGCAGACAGGAAAGGGTTAGATTATCTCTGTGTTGAATTTCTTACTGTTAAACAGAAAGCTATATTCTCTCCTTGCCCTTTCGTTGTGACTTTGCTCCACAACCCTTTACAAGTACTGATGAAATAATCCTCAGCATCGCTATGGAGTATCCTCATTTTATAGAAGGGCACATGCAGTAGCGCAGTCTGTGCCTTTTTCCTAAGTTCACAAAGGAAATCTGGCACAGATGAGAGGAGATCCCCCTCCATAACCATCTGGCTAACTGCTGCCAAGTATCCCAATCACAGTTAGAGCTGGTCAATTTTTTTTGGTGATAATCCTAAAAAAATATTAAACTGTTGCTTTGATGCTATCTCATTGGAAAAAAAAATTCCTCTATATTTTGATTTCCTCCAAAACAACTAAACATTTTCAGGGAAGTGATACATTTTTATAAGTACAGAACTAAAAATTCAGTTTTTGGTAAACTTTGGTTGTCAAAAACTAAAAATCTGAAAACATCTGATGAAAACTTAGTTTAAAGAATAATCTATTTGTAATTAAATAGGATAATTTTGGTTTTCTTCATACAAGAAAATTCAGTCAGTGCCTATACAGAGTCTACTCTTGCATCCCACTTTATTATGGGTTATTATATTTATTAGTACAGGTTATTAGTGTGGGTTATTTATTAGTATGGGTTAGTACATTTGTTTAGTAATAGTATATTTATTATGAGTTAGTACATCTGTTTAAGTTTATAATGGTCAGGGAACTAGTAATTTATAACTCAAGTTCAACTAGCAAACACATCTTTTTGTTTAGTCTATTCTATAAGTAGTGTAGATTGCTGAAGCATCATAAAGTACATGCCGCGTTATATCCTCCAATCGCTTTGTTCCAGCACTAATCCTTAGTACCACTGCAAAGTGGTGGAGGATCACACATTCGGACCCTACTTTGCTATTTTCTGATGGAGATTTGTCTCGAAGTATCTGTGATTGTTTCAGCTGAATAAAAGCAAATTTACTCTTGCAAAAAATACACCATTCTGCCACATGCAAACTGATTTACCTCTAAAACAACTACAGGTAGATCTGTAAGTTCCTCCAAGACACTGCCATGGTACTCATTCTGAGTAAAGACTGGAGCTTCATCATTCTTATTGATCACAGTGATGATAACAAGAGTATTGCTCTCCCACTTTCCATCAGAGGCAATCAGCCGGAGTTCATAACGTTGCTCTTGTTCGTAGTCCAGACATTGAGCAATGAAGATGGTACCCACTTCAGGTTCTACATCAAAGTCTCCTCTTACATTCCCCGATGTGATCTGATACCTTAATTTGGCATTTGCACCTAAGGAAAACCAGACACATCAACTTGCCACTAGCATACAATTCTATATTATGAAAACATTCTCAAAAACACTTGGTGTAAGAGCTTGCTAAGGACATGCACTATTAGTTGTGGCTATGATAAACCAATTTTTCAGAAAACAGGCCTATAAGTATGCCCTCCCAAAGAGGTAACTGAACAGAAATATGCATGTGTGCATGGGAAGCAAATAGGCGGATTTGTTTTTGTAGAAAAAATTGCATGCACAAATGAGTAATTCTGCAAGCACTTTCTCCTTTGTTTTGATTGTAGTCCTAGAAGTTCAATATGCGTTGTCATCAGCATCACTGAAAGGTGTTGAAGTAACAGAAGCCATATATGCTTTTTTCTTCTATTAAAACTATACATCTGTTTTTACTGCAGTATTTCCACTTCTATTTAACCACAAGGTGGTGCCAAATTACCAAAAATGCCAGCAAGGTTTCAAAAGTAAATCTGTTCCAGGAATAAATTTCATCCGCAGAACCATAATGATTTTTTTCTCTTTTTTTCCACAGATGCAAAATGTTTATGATCACTATCATTTCAAAAAGGAAAACTCATAGGAAGCCTGCTAGGAAGTTGGTTTTAATTGTTAGAGTAAACTTAATTTTGTCCGCAAGTGACATGGGTGCAAAGTAACTTCCCCACACAGAACATAAAAACTATTGGAAAGACAAAAAAGCACTCAGTTTTAATTCACTGTCAAATCCTATCTTTCAAGGTGACTGACAATTTTTTTTCTATTTGCTTGTTAGCTTTTTACCAGATCCCTCCCCCCCAGCAACAACTGTAGCCACATATGCAGAGTTCCTTCATCCCCCTCCTAGTTTAAGAAGAATATCCTGTGCATCATTAGGTTTTAATAGTAGACATATGGTAACTTCAATTTTTAAAACAAAAATAAAAAATAAAAATAAAGGCTCATAAGCGTATAGTCAGTGGAATGCAGACCTTTCACATATTTCAGATGTTTCCTAAGAACTCTAGTATTTTCTCAAAATTCTACTTTTGTTCCAGCTATTAAAGTTCACTTATGCTTCTCCTTAACACAGCCTCCTAATTTTTTAAACAAATTCCTTAGCTTACAAGATGCCTTTGTAGAGATGGTACACTGCAAAGCAGAAGTCTGTTTTCATACCTTCATCTCTATCATTTGCTGTTGTAGTCAAAACAGCATATCCAACATCCTTGTCTTCATCTACACTTATTTCATATAGTGAGTTTGAGAAAGCTGGACCATTGTCATTTACATCACTGATAAAAACCCTTACATATGCAGTATCTGAAAAAGAGACAAAATGCATTGTTACAATATATGGACCAGAGATACAGAATTACTTACCCTGGGTTACCCGTAGACATTCCATTATAAAAGAAAACCACTTCCACCAAGTCAGTGTGAGCTGTTGGGATTCTTTAATCCTAGTATATAAGTCCTGTGACGTTTACCTGTGTTAGGCTGTCCATGAACACCAGGTCTAGCAGATTCTGAGGAGTCCCGAGACTGAACTTCAATCAAATAAGAACCTCTCTTCTCTATGTCAAAAGATGCTCGGGTGGAAATGATTCCTGTCTTGGGATCAATGGCAAAGAACTGGTAATCTTCACTAGGGTCTTCCAGTATTAAATATTGTACCTGAAGTTCAGAAATATTCAAGTGAGGCTGCATGCTTCATATGAACCATATTTCATGTGAATGCTATATCCCTTTGAAACTATTTTCACAATATTCTTAGAATAAGACTTATTTGAATAGAATGTACATGTATGTCTTCCATTCATTTTGGAATCCAAGTCAATACTTCTATAAAAAGCAACCACTTATGTTCAAATCCTGTCCCTATACAAAGGCACTATACACTACTTCAGTGACAGTGTAAGTAGTATTTATAAGCTGCAAAATGATCGAGAGTCTAAATTCTCTCTCTCTCACTCCAGTAGTAAGATCTGAGGAATGGATGACAAAGGTCCAGAAAGAAGGGAGCAGGAGTGGGGAGGTGGTACTTACAGAGGTGAGAATTCACTCAGTCAAACACAAACACAAACTGAACGCTACAGCCTGAAGAATCTCTCATTTGCAATTTATCTGTACACCCCATCAGGATCACTGCAGCAGAACATCTCCCTTCATCACTAAATCCAGATGGACAACTATAAGACCGGATGTCTACAGCATGACTATATCTCTCATTTTCATCTAAGTCAGGTCCGGCAGTCTCAGTGCTTACCTGGCGTTTGTCAACTGTGGAGGACTGGATGAGGGTGAGCCGCCTGAAATTAAATCCTGACAAGACGGAGGTGATGGCTGTAGGGAAAGCGGAGGGTGTGGTGGCCTCCCCTGGTTTCTCAGGTCCGGAGTCTGGGGGTGCTCCTGGACCCGCAGCTCCGCCTGGATGTCCAGGTGGCGGCTGTGGCAAAGGGGGCATTTTGCCAGTTACATCTGGTACATCGGCTTAGGCCATATGTCTCGGACTTGGATCTGGTCACAATCGTCCATGCTTTTATTACCTCGAGACTGGACTACTGTAACGCACTCTACGTGGGGCTACCCTTCGTGCTGGGTCAGAGACTGCAGTTGGTGCAGAATGCAGCGGCCCGTCTTCTGACTGGGACGGGCCGACATGAGCACATTATACCAGTGCTTCGTTCTCTGCACTGGCTGCTGATAGTCTTCAGGGCCCAATTCAAGGTGCTGGTGTTGACCTTTAAAGCCCTAAACAGCTTGGGCCCCACCTACCTTCAGGAGTGCCTCACCCTCAGAATCCGGGTTCGGCCCCTGCGGTCGGCCGGGGGCACCCTCCTCGGGATCCCCCGGGTTTCAACCATGAGGAGGGTGTTCTCTGTGGCTGTGCCGTGGCTGTGGAATTCCCTCCCATTGGAGGTCCGTTTGACCACCAACCTCCCGTATTTCTGCAGACAGTGTAAGACCTGGCTGTTCCCCCGGGCCTTTACTGAGGAAGATGGGTTGGGTGGGTTGGGTATGGGTTGCTTGTTTTGGGATTTTAGGTTGTTTTTAATTGTAACTTTATTGCTATGTTTTTAAATATGTTTTTTAATGTTTTTAGCCGCCCTGAGATGCCTGAGGCAGGATGGGGCAGCATATACATTTTAATATTAATTAATTAATTAATTAAATGGGTTAATACACAGTAATGGAAGGGATTTTAACAGGTTGGCCATGGTGGTGATTCGTCTACAATGGCCACAGGTGAAGCTAAGTTCAGGAGGCCCCTATCTCTCATTCTTACACTATACATAGTATACTATACCCTATGACTTCCAACAAGGGCAACTACTACACTATGAAACTTAACGTATTGCATTTTAGCTCAATAAAATGTGGATGAGCTCCGGTGTCTTCAACGGACAAGCCGCCACCAATACACAGTCCTGCTTGGTTCATGAAATTCCATCTTTGTTGCCATATTGATTAAAACATGATGTAACTGTGGGTATTTTCAGACGTGACGGGGCGGCATTCGCCCCGTCACGGAAACAACCCTTAGATTCCCTGCTGGGATCACTCCGGCACGGCCAACAGACGTGCCGGGGGATCCCGGCGGGGAATCGGGGAGGGGCCACGCGGTGCAACGTGCAGCCGCATGCCCCCATGCTCCTCCACTGCCCCCCTCTGGGGAGACAGGCGGGCGCCGTCCAGACGTGATGGGCCCCTTCATCCCTGCCAGGAATCCCATTCACCATGCGATCGGCGCCGGTCCCACGGGTTCAGCCGATCGCATGGTGAATGAGATTCCCGGTGGGGATTGAGCGTGTTTAACATCTGGGGGGGAACTTCCGGTTCCCCAACAGACGTTACGAGGGCATTCCCCACCATAGGGAATAGACTGTGGTTGAGCGTGATCTCGTAACGTCTGAAAATACCCTGTGTGTGTGTGAGCGCCAATACAACCCTGAGTAGCCAGGCCATAACAGGAAATAAGGCTAGGAGCTCCCTTGCTGTCCAGAGTTTTGTGCAGTTGAATGAGTTGCAAGTACCTAAAACCACTCTTCATGCTAGCCAAGGCATATTTAATTAAATTTTCAAATAGACATCAATTATGCTGGGCAAAACCTATACTCTGATCAGTTACCTCACATATCATGATAGTCAGTCTACATGAGCATTTTAAAAAAAAACGCATCTGTATGAACACATGCTACATCAGACATTCTATCTCACGTTAACTACATATGCAGACACCCCCCAGGAGTGTCTGCATGTCACACCTCACATTGGTATTAGAGCAAACTAGACGGTTACAAAAATTAGAGCTCAGTTAGTCAGAATTTGGACACTGCGTTAAGAGAAAGTGGAGAGATGCCCTCTTACAGATTTATCTACAGGTTTATCTACTGTGCTTTTTCACAAGTTAGTAGTTGTGCCTGATTCAATCAGAAGCAATACAAAAAACAGTCAAACCTCCCCATGCTGTCCAGAGTCTAAATCAGTTGCTGAAACTTGCACAACAGATGTACCAATATCTGCTCCTTCAGGTACTGACACCTCATAATTGGAAGATGTGAAGAATGGAACATTGTCATTGACATCTGCAAATAAACAGATTAGGGCTTAAACATTAAAATGAACAACAATATCTTAAAACTGAAGATAAAAAGAATAGAGTTTTTTTGCAAAGATACAATTTTGCCCTCTGCTTTCATGTTCTCAAGACAAGAGGGTGGAAGCTATCTAAGTCAGAGTGACTGGAAGGGTCTCTTTTCTGGAAGATGTAATGATGCACATTCAGGAATAATGTTAGACAATGAACAGGTTAATGACCTATTAACCCAGTGATACCAGCAAATGGATCGCTTTAGGCTCTGTTCCTGAAAAGGTAACATTTGTAGTCTAACTCTGCTCCACTGAGTGCAAGGGAAAGGAAAATTGGGTCCCTTAACTGGGAATTTTTCATTCTGAATAGATCTATTGGACATCAAATCTGCACTCTGGAGCAATCCCCACCTGGACCAGTAGGAGGCAAAAGATAACGATCTAGCAGAGCATGCTCAGTGGGGATCAGTTCCTTGCAGCTCTAGTTGTTCCAAAGCTTGGATTCTGAAACAAACTCTTATCATCCAAACTCCTTATTGTGAGGCAAGAAAATGACAAACAAGGAATCCCACCTTTGTATCATTTATTTTTAAAATATATCATTCACCCACGAGGAACCAACAGGGGGGGGATGAATTGATGTCCAGTGGATCTATCCAGAAGGAAAATTCCCAAGAGACCCAATTTTCCTTTCTCTTCTGATCTAATGGACATCAATTCTGCATTATGGGGCTGTACCAAAGCAGTGCCCATTCAAATTCTAGGGTGGGATAATAATAATAATAATAAATTAGTTAGAACTCAAGTTCTGCATTATTAACATTATGGAAGTACCCCTTGAAGCGCTCTTCTACTAAAACTGATTCCTCTTAGTCCTGACTGGGTATTAGTAATGTCTAGCTAAAGTGTGCAGGGAAGACTATGTGGCCACCCTGCAAATCTCTTTATAGGGTGCCCCAGCCTTGAATGCCCAGGAAGTAAATGCCACCTGCCAGAACGATCTGCAGAGGCAACAGATCTTCTGATGTATAAGCTTCTGAAATACATGCTGAAATCCATTTAGAGATTACACCTTTTGATGCTTATTTCCCCCTCCTAAGCGGATTATAGTTAACGAATCAAGGTCTAAGACTGCCAGTGCAGCCATCCCATGTATATAAATCTTCAAGGCACTACTTACATCCAATGAATGCCACACTTTTTCCTGAGGGCTGGCAGGCCTGGGACAAAAGGAAAGCAACAATGTCTTGTGCCCTATGAAAAACTGAGTTAACTTTTAGTATAAAGGCTTGACTTAGCCTCATTACAACAGATTCTTTATGAAGATACAAATAGCTAGATGTATGGATAACATCCCAACTCCAAAATTCAGAGCTGAATAAATCACTACCATAAACCCCACTTTAATAGAAAAAGTAAAAGGATGCTTCCTTCAAGAGTTCAAATAGGGCCTAAAGAATAGCATTCAAAGCTAAATTTAAGTTCCAAGAAGGAAACTGGTGGATCACAGAAGGAAAAATAAGTCTCATAGGCGTCAGAAATCTTTTGATATGCAGATGTAGTGACAACCTAGATCCTGAAAAAAGAACTGAGAACACTATCCAAAGCTGCCACCTGCTTGAACATTAGGATTTACCCCTTGTCTAAACCATCTTGTAGAAATACCAAAACGGTGTGGACCCTAACTGTATTTGGATGGATGTGTCTGCATGCACACCATTCAACGTACGCTCTTCATGTATGTGGATATATTTGTGTAATCAACTGCCTCCTCGATGACATTAGTATTAAGAACTATTTCAAAGCATACCTAGGTATCTGAGCGCCTTATGTTCAACTTCCAGGCTATTAGCTTCCAAGGACACGGGTTTTCATAAAACATTAGCTCTCGTGTCAGTAGATTTGGGAGAACTGGTAAAAACAGTGAGATTGCTTAATTCAACTCCAACAGGTGTGAAAACCAAGAACCTTCTGCACAAACAACAGGGGTATCAGGATTAAAGGGGTATCAGGATTCTCAGATTGTAAGCCCTAGGGGCAGGGACCCTGTCTATTTTATTACTTTGTAAAGTGCCAGGTACACTGCTGGCGCTATATAAATGTTTGTTAATAATAATAATAATAATTAAAGAGGCTCCCTCTTTCTTCAGTTTGTTGATAGTCCTGCTGATGAGAGGAAACGGAGGGAGCGCATACCAGAGATCCAAAGGACAGATCTGACTCAAAGTATTGCAGGTCTCTGCTCCCTACTGTCAGAATCTCGCCATGAACCTGTTCACCCTCATGCTTTGGTGAGAGGCGACCAGATCCATATTCATTGTCTGCTGATGTCAGTGGGAGGGGGAACTGGGGGCCCCTGATAGTACCCTCTAAGTGCCCTCGTATGCTCTGCCCCCAATGTGCAGGGGAAAACTGCCCGTCAGGTATTATTGTGGCCCTATGTGTCTACAAGAGACAGGGCACCTATCATCATAGAGCGAGGAGCACAAGACTAGACCCGGGTCAGGGGAGCCCGCTACTGGTCTGCACACAGCACACACTCCAGGGAAGGACAAGGACTGGAGAACTAGTGAGGAAATATGTGAGGAGGAAGGGAAAAGGGCCTGGACCACGGCGAAGGAAGGAATGAGGACACGCACACTAGGAATGGGGCCGGGAGCCCGAGGGGGGGGGCGGGAAAAGGCAGGACACACACACTCCACTCACTTTTCCAGGCACTCACTGATTCACAAGAACTATACCAGGGACAACAGATAAGGAACCCAGCCGTTAACACCCAACCACACTACCTACGTACACAAACACCCACCCACAGTCAAATTCCACAAAACTCAAAGAACACTTAGCTTTCAGAAGTGGCCAGTCTCAGCTCCAATAACCGCCGCCGGGGGAGCCCCCCCGCGCCGGCTTAGGAACTGCAAGACACCCCCCCATGTGTGCTACGAGCCGTGCGGAGTGGCGCACCAGCTGGGGACGTGGCCCCGCCCCCAGAGGCGTCACCTGAGGTTGTGCCACGCACCCGCGTCCAGACCGGCTGCTGGGGCAACCGGTAACGCGGCAGGTCCTTGCGGCGCGGAGGGAAGGCCTGGGCCGGGGGTGACACCAGCGGGGGGCTCGGACATCCCCAGTCCCTGTTCCCTCTACTTGCCCCCCAGCCCTAACAGCTGAACCAATCTGCCCAGATAATAATTTCCCTCAAATATGGAGTGCCCTGATCAATATATAGAGGTTACTTACCAGTAACCTCTGGAGAGCTCCGCGAATTTTCACTAATGGGATTCACTTCCTGCTCCACAGGTACCAGAAAAACCTCGTCAGCGGTTTCCAGGCAGACTAGTCCTGGAAAAAACTAAAAAAGGTGAGGGCTCCGCCCCTCCCTCCCGCTGCAGAAAGTGTGGGCTCCACATTGAGTGAGAGCAGGAGGTTATAAAAGGAGGCGGAGCACTCGCCACCTCAGTTCCTTCCAACCCCGTCCCAGGAAGACTGGAGTTGTCCCTGAGACAGGGGAAGGTCGGGAGAATTTGCGGAGCTCTCTCTCTCAGAACAGAGTTACTGGTAAGTAACCTCTATTTCTTCTTCGATGATCTCCGCAATTATCACCAATGGGAGAGTAAGTAGCAGAGAAGACATACCTTGGAGGAGGGTGTCGAGGCTGTCAATTGAGTACGGAGTGTAGTACTGCTCTGCCAAAGCCAGAATCTGTGGTGGCTGCCAAGTCCAGCGAGTAGTGCTTAGTGAAGGTGTGCACTGAGGCCCAAGTGGCAGCTCTACATATGTCCTGAATGGGGACTTCACGAAGGTTGGCAATCAAAGAAGCGACTGCCCTGGTCGAGTGAGCTCGAAGGTGATCCGGGGGAGTTTTGCCCGCTTGTTCATAGCATCTACGAATGCAGAGTAGGATCCACTTAGAGAGTCTCTGAGATGTGACGCGGACTCCAATGCGTTGGCCACCATAGGATACGAAAAGGGCATCTGAGGCTCTGAAAGGGCGGGTGCGGGAAAGGTAAAACGATAGCGCTCGCCTGACGTCCAGGGAATGAAGTACACGGTCCGAACTAGAAGTGTGTGGTTTGGGAAAAAACACCGGTAGGGAGATGGTCTGGTTTAAGTGGAAGGGTGAGACGACCTTAGGGAGAAAGGAGGGGTCTGTTCTGAGATCTACCCTATCCAGGTGGAAAATGATGTAAGGAGGAGAGGCCCAGAGGGCGGATAATTCAGAAACTCTCCTAGCAGAGGTGATAGCCAGGAGAAAGGAAGTCTTAACTGAGAGGTTCTCCAGCGAGCATGATGCCATGGGCTCAAAGGGAGGTCTCATTAACCCGGTTAGGACCAGGTTGAGATCCCACGGTTGGGTGGGGTGGGAGACAGGTGGAAAGGAATTGACTAGGCCCCTCCAGAAAGATCTCATGAGAGGATGAGAGAACAGGGTCTCAATGCCTGTCGGATGAAGGCGGGAGTAAAGTGCGGCGAGGTGCACTTTGAGGGACGGAATGGAAAGGCCCAAACTGTGGAGATGTAAAAGGTACAGGAAGACATGGTTCATATTTAAGGCCTGTAGTAAGTAAGGTTGGGCAATGCACCATGCCTCAAATCGTTTCCACTTTGCAGCGTAGCAGGCGTGTGTAGAGGGACGTCTTACACTGAGTAAGATTGCAGCCACCTCAGGGGAAGCGTCCTGAATTAGAGCCTGATCAACCAGGCGGAGAGATTGAGTGACTGTAGGTCGTGGTGCAATATTGATCCCTCGTCCTTGGATAGGAGATCCGGAGTGCTGGGGAGAGGGACTACGTCACTGGAGATGGCCCGGAGAGTCCAATACCACGGTTGGCGGGGCTATGCTGGAGCGATCAGAATTATGCGCGCTTGATCTGACTGAATCTTGTGCAGAACTCTGTAGGTCAGCAGGGTGGGAGGAAATGCATATAGCAAGGGCCCGTTCCAGGAAATGGCGAAGGCGTCCGATATCGAGCCCGGAGCAAGGCCCGCTCTGCTGCAAAACTTTGGAAACTTTGCATTCACCCGAGAGGCGAACAGGTTGATGGAGGGGGTACCCCATAGCTGGAAAATATCTGATAGGACATTGTCGTTGATGGCCCACTTATGCTGGTCAGACGCTTTGCGGCTGAGGTGGTCTGCTAGAGTGTTGTCCTCTCCTGCCAGGTGTACTGCTTGGAGATGAATGCTGTGTTGAATAGACCAGTCCCAAATGGCCTGAGCCTCTAAGGAGAGGCGAGTGGATCTGGCCCCCCCTTGCTTGTTTATGTACCACATTGCTGTGGTATTGTTGGTTAGAATGAGAATGTTGCGTTCCTTGATGTGGTAGAGGAGAGCAACGAGTACCCATCGGATGGCTCAAGTTCTAGGAGATTGATATGCATCCGTGTCTCCTCCTGCGACCATCGGCCATGTACTCGAAGGTTGTCGGTGTGAGCGCCCCATCCTGTGAGTGATGCATCTGTCGTGATGGTCACCTATGCGGAAGGTGGGTCGAAGGGCATACCTGCAAGCACCTTTTGAGGATCTGTCCACCAGGCGAGGGAGAGGCAGACCTCTCGAGGAATGGTTATGTGCATCGAGAGGAGGTGGCTGGCGGGGTCGTAGGTGTGAGCAAGCCACTGCTGAAGTGGCCGAAAACACAGGCGGGCGTATGGGGTGACCGACGTTGTGGCAGCCATCAGTCCCTGGAGGCGGAGAAAGACACAAACTGGTCGCCTTGGCTTTGTGTGGAGTGATGAAATAAGGGAAAGCAGATCGTTGAATCTGTCGTTTGGTAGAAACGCCCTTGTCTGAGCTGTGTCTAGAATTGCTTCAATGAACTGTAGCCATTGTTTAGTGAGAAGATGAGACTTCTTGAAATTTATTATGAAGCCCACCCCCTGCAGGATCCTCAGAGCCAACTGAATGTGGTCTGAGAGAATGAGGGGGGAAGTCGCAGCAAAGAGCCAGTCGTCCAAGTACAGGAAGACTCTGATCCTTAGTGTTCTGAGATGGGCTGCGATGACCGCCACACACTTTGTGAACACCCTGGGGGCGGTGGACAAGCCGAAGGGGAGGACGGAGTATTGGTAGTGCTGATTGCCTACAAGAAAACGTAAATAATGTCTGTGAGGAGTTTTTATTGCGAAATGAAAATAAGCATCCTTTAGGTCAAGGGAGGCCAACCAATCACCCCTTTGGAGGTCTAGGTAAATGATGGGGAGGGAGGTCATGCGAAACCTAAACCTCCGAATGAATTTGTTTAATTGGCGAAGGTCTAGGATAGGTCGAAATCCTTCGTCCTTCTTGGGGAAGAGGAAGTAGTTAGAGTAGAAGCCAGTGTAGCGCTGGTTCTGAGGCACCTCCTCGATAGCCCCTTTAGAGAGTAATTCCTGGATCTCAAGTAGTAATTGGGGTTTGGGGGGGGCCCGAAGGGGGGAAGGTGGAGCGTCGGGCGGCAGGGTGAGGAACTGTATGGAGTAACCACACGCAATAATCTCTTTGACCCAACGGTCCAAGGTAAGGGAGGCCCACAGATGGAAAAAGGGCCGGAGGCGGTTGCGGAAGAGGGGGCACTTAGGGAGCGCTCCCTTGACCTGGGTGATCTCAAAAACGCTGCTTAGGGAGTGGTCCAGCGGAGGATGTGGAGGAGGACTTTCCCCTGCCCCTCCGTTTTTGGAAACGTCTGCGTGACTGGGGGGGCTGTTGTTGCTGGGGAGAGAATCTCCTGTTACCCGAGAAGGAGGTCTGGTACCGAGGTCGGGTCTGATAGGGGTAGGAGGCGGAAGAGGAGAAGAAAGGTCTCTTTCTTATAGAATGAATGACCCCTGTTGACCTGGCCGTTTGGCACATCTCTTTAATTTTCTTTAGAGTCTCGTCTGTGGACTCAGCGAAAAGACCGTCCCCATCGAAGGGTAGGTCCTCGATATGGGTTTTGTTTTCAGGGGCTAGTGAAGTGGAGCGCAACCAGGCATGGCGTCTTAAGGTGATGGCAGAGGCCATGCCTCTGATGTTGGCGTCAGCTATGTGCATGTTAGCCGTGAGCTGGAACCTAGCTATCTGCATGCCTTCCTGCTGCAGGGCAAGGATTTGGGCAGGGTCGGTGCTCTGCTCAGTTGAGCCCAGAGCCAATGTTGGTACCTGCATAAGGCGGATCCGTAGTTGGCGGCTCGGAGGGAGAGGGTGTCCGAGGAGAAAATTTTACGTTCCAGAACATCTAGGCGCCGTCCCTCCTTGTCGGCAGGAGATGTTTGTAGCCCCCCCGCCCTGGACTTCAAAGAAGCTGCGGCTATGACCAGGAAATTGGGAATAGGGTGCTTATAGAACATCTCTGCCCCTTCCCTAGGGATGGCATAAAGGGAGTCCGCCAACTTGTTAGTGGGTAAGGCGGAAGCGGGTTTGGCCCATACAGATACAGAGGGCTCTAGCAACTGTTACAAAATAGGGAGCATGATCTGGCCAGAGTCTCCAGAACCAAGGATGCCAAAGACCGGGCCGGACTGCGATTTTTTGACGACCTTGGTCAGTAGATTAGGGAGAGCCGAGGTCAATCTCTTAAGCATACTCTGGAACGCCTTAGTGTCCTCTGTGGACAGAGAGAAATTGGGATCCGATATGGCATCAGGGGGTGGGGGAGAGATAGTCTCATCCTCGTCTTGCAAAGACAATGAAGAGGACACCGAGGGGGCGTCATCAGAGGACATGTTCTGATCATGCTGCACTGGGATTGCCACCGGAGAGGGTAGGTTCGCTGGCGGTTGCAGCAAAGAGTCAAGGAGAGACGCGGCTCTCAACGGGTCTGACCTTGGTTGTGGAAGGAAGCTAGCCATCGAAGGGTGGAGGGGTAGGATTGAGGGAGTGTTGGGTAGGCTGGTACTTTCACCGGGATATCTGGTGTCCTTGGGAGCAAAGAACGCGATGTTTAAGATAAAAAGGAGACTTCTGGACCAACAACTCCAGATTGACTCCGAGTTGATTTCCTCTTAGAAGGTAATTGTATCGTATGGCCCCCCTGCCAGGCCTCTTAGTGGTATAAACTATCTGGTGGCCTGGGCTGTGTATCCCTTGAGATGTGCTTTAGTGCGCTTCCGCTGTGGAGTGTTTCCCTCAGCGGTCCTAGAAGGGCGATATAGTGGTGTCCCAGCCCAGGAAAGGTACTGCCAATCCTGTTCAATGCTGGTTCCAGATTCTACAGATCATATTCTTTTTGTATGTCCCAAGTATGCCTCTCTCAGGGTAAAGCTGCTTGAGTTATGTGATCGGGCACGAGAAACGTACCCCTTGGTAAACCCATTAACCCTGTGTTTAGATGATAGGATATCAGATCTCACACAGGCAGTGGCAATATTTGGGAAAGTAGTAATGAATGATAGGCGTGGTTAGGAAGAGGGTCAGGCTGGGTTGGGGGAAGGACGGTATTTTTCTAGTAAATTTTCTTGTTATGGTCCGAGACTCGGCGCAACTATTAGTTCTGTTATGGACGTCATTGTTGTTACTGACTCCACGCTTTGTTTCAGGAGTGGTTGTTTAAGCTTTTATTGATAATGTGGTGTTTAGTCTATTTTATATACTATAAGATGTCAATCGACAGGAGGTTTTGGGTTGGTTGATATTTGGCTGTTATATAATTATTGTGTTTTGAGTTATTTTGTTGTTGTTGTAATAACCATTGGTTGACACAATAAAGATTTTATTTATTTATTTATTTATTTATTTATTTATTTATCGAAGGGCGTACCGGAACCCGTAGACCCGTCGGGGACAACATAGGTGCCGCTGGTACCGCTGGTGCCGGAGGTTGTGGTTGGCTCGGTTGTCGAGAGGCCGACCTTTCTGGGGAGTCCGGAGGAGCTATAGAGACTGTCGCTGTAGGTGGAGGTCGTGGCGGTGCAGGGGGTACAAACCGGGGCGGGGGCAAGAGGAGAGGCTGGTCGAAAGCCCCAAATTCACTTTCTGAATAGGCAGGTGACCTTGATGGGTGCCGGTGGTACCGGCAGTCCCGATACTTGTAGTCAGAGTACCTCTCCCGATGCTCATAGTCCTGGTACCTCTCATGTCATCAGTACGGGTCGAGGTCCTCGTGGTGGTACCGGAAGTCTCTGCGAGGACAGCAGCAGGAGCAAGGGGATCAGGAGCAGTGGTCCCGCGGGGACCGGGTTGGTTGCCCCTGTGGACGGCTCTGGCGGTCAGATCTAGGCATTCCCTCAAACTGAGACCTCTCGTCTCTGTAGAGCGAGTCCGAGCGGGATCGATGGCGCTCGTGGGGGAAAGGCTGCATAGGTCGTGAAGAAACTTGTTGCTCCGCGGGTTGTGGGGGCGGGGAGATATGTAGAACCGCCGGGCCTGGCGGCGTCAACAGCACCAAGGGCATCTGTACCTCATCCGGCACCGGTGGTACCAATGTCTCTGTCCCAGCCGGGACAGGGGTGAGGAGAAAGGACACCTCATCCGGAAGTATCTCCGCCCTAGCCAGGGTCGGAGATGCTGAAGGTCCCGGTGCCGGCTGTGAGAAGAGCGTTTCCACTAGCAGCAGGCGTTGGGCTGCTTCGTCGGCACTACGCGACCTCTTCTTCTTCTTTTTATGTTCTCCAGGACGCCGGTGCCGTTCCCTGGATGCAGTCGGTACTGCCACAGTTGCGGTGGTACCTGTGGTCCCAGGGGGAGCTGGGGTACCGACGGTGCCCGCGGTCGCCGAGTGTGAAGGCGAGACCGCCCGTCGCTCCGGAGTTGGCACCGGCTGCCTGTGGGCAAGGGAATGGGACTGCATGGTCGGAACCGCAGGCAGATCCATCGGGGCCGGTAGAGAAGAGAGTGACAGAGGCCCGTCTTCACCGTCCTGAAGTGCCCTTCGAAGTAAGAGTTCCTGCAGCCGCAGGGCTCTTGTCTTTTTGGTGCGCAAAGTTAGTTCGGTGCAGTCGGGGCAGCTCCTCGTGTTGTGCACCTCACCTAAGCAAGAGAGGCAGAGAGCGTGCGGGTCGCTCACGGAGAGGGTGGCTGGGCAGGAGGTACAGCGCTTGAAGCCCGGCTGTTTGGGCATGCTTTGCGGGCCTAAGGCCAGAAGTCCCGGGGGGCCCCCCGAGGGGCGCGAAGTCGAAGATCTTCTTTCTTTAGTGCGAAGTTAAGTAAGTCCGTTGTTTTCTTTCTTTTTTTTTTTTTAACAACTGACGGTGCAAATGCACAGAGGTCTTCCAACGCGGCGCGGTTGGAAGGAACTGAGGCGGTGATGGCTCCACCCCCTTTTATAACCTCGTGTGATTTGAAACCCACACTTTCTCCAGAGGGAGGGAGGGGCGGAGCCCTCACCTTCCTTAGTTTTTTCCAGGACTATTCTGCCTGGAAACTGCTGACAAGGGATTTTTCCGGTACCTGCGGAGCAGGAAGTGAATCCCATTAGTGAGAATTATGGAGATCCTCGAAGAGGAACAGATTTATTTCTGCTCATTGTAGAAGCCCCCTGGCTCCTTTGTGTAGAGACTGAGATCGAGATACCCGTTGGTAGATTAAGTATACCTTTACAGATGTGTTGCCTGTGTATACCAAGAGGCATTGCCCTCATACCTCAAGGTAAATTAAATTAGTGCCAGGAGTACAGCTCTCAAGTCTAAATTTATGCTGTGTTGTGTCACATCCTTGGACCATGTCCCCTGCACTGATCCCTGATTCAAATGGGTCCCCCAACCATAGAGACTTGCAATCCAACACAAGTATTATCCTGGTGGGTTCCAATAGCAGTACCCCTGTTAGAAAGCGGTGCTGCGCCAGTCATCTGATCAAAGAGTCCTTCACGTGTTGGGGTACCTCTATCCAGGATATCAAGCTCTCGATTATCTGGGATTGGAAGGGTTTTCAAATGGCTTGTAGCACTCTCAAGTGAAATCTTGTCCACTGTAGATGATTAATGTATGAACAAGCATACCCTGTAGCCTTGTTAGCCCCTTCAATTGTGTATGTGTGCTGGACCGTGTCTGTGTGATTAGCTGGCAAATTGTGATCTCTCCATTGCAGATAAAAGCTGTGTTTAACTGGAATCTACGATCACACCGAGGTATTCTAGCCTCTTATTTGTGTTTATTATAAAGTGAGGTATGGCATTGTTTCCTAAATCCCTGGTGGCCCCGTCCTTTGCAGCAGACCTATCCAAGAGATAGTCCAGATAAGAGTGGGCATGTATCCCCTCCATCTGGAGGCTGGTGATCAGGACTACTAAGCTTTTATGAAGGGGAACGACGTCAACCCAAAAGGCAATGCCCAATGTTGCCAATGATGCTGCGTAGCAGGGCCTCAGTCATCAGCGATGAACTGGTCTGACTAATATGTACAAATAGACCTCTTTTAGGACCAGTGAAGATAAACAGTCTCCTTGAGATTTTGTCAAGTTGGTGGCTGAGAGTGTATCCATCCAGAGCATCTGGAAATTTACAGAGTGATTAAGTCCTTGAGATCGAGGACAGTTCAACAGCCTCCAATTTCTTTGAAATTATAGACAATATTGAGCATAGGTTGAAGCCCCTTTCTCACTCTGTAACTGGTTCTATAGCTTCTTATCTTGTACAGGCATGATTACTCATTTGTTATAGATTTGAGTTTCTCTCTGTTTTTTGATACAGGGAACTTTAAAAAAATTCTGAGGGTCTCCTTCTGAGCTCTATAGCGTATCCCTGTGAAACAATTGCTTTCCTGCAATTGATCGATATCGCAATGGCCCACCTGTTGGTGAATAGCTGTAGTGTTCCCCCTCCAGGCGGTTTGGTCTCGCCTGCCTTTTCTCACCCCTGGGTCTTCCCCACGCCTCATCCATTTTCTCCAGTAGGGCCACCAGGATTTTTCTCTAGCACTTCCACTTGGAGTGCCTCTGTCGGGGACATAAAATGGGGTGATCTTACTTTCTCCAGGTGGTCCTGCTCCATCTCATGCTCTGATAGCCAGGAGCCTTCTGGATCCACTCACAGATGCCTAGGTGCCATTTTGCACTCTCCAGTGGTGTGGGCCTGTGGAGATTTCCCCAGCTGGGGTTTCTCTGTCCCTCTGCATGGGCTCACCAGCAATGGGCTTATGGTGGAAGTGCCCGCAAGGAGCTCCCCCGTGCCCGTTCTTCCCCTTTCCTGTGCCAGCCAGATGGAGAGTGGGGGGAGAGTTGCGCACCAAAATAGGGGCCCCAGTTCAAAAGCCTCATCAGGGAATCAACTTTTATCTTTTGGGCTGAGCGCAGTGCACTAGCTCTCCCACAGGGTGGCCAGAGATTCGGAATTGACCTGGACCACCCGGTTCTCAAGTCAGCTTGGGCTGCCCGAGAGGGATGGGGAAGTGGACCATACAGCTGTCCGGAATTTTCCCCTTCCCGCGAGACTGCACTGCTGGCTGGCCCGCCTCCTCTGAAGCCTGTGAGTGTGCAGCCGTGGGGGAATAAGCTTTTGGGCACGTAGCGTGTGCACATTCCTTCCCATCACGTGTGGTCCTTGGAGCGCTCAGCACAGTGAGACTTGTTAGTCAGAGGGAGAAGAATTTAGTTGCTTGAGGAAACTGAGGTGAGGTCGGAGGCTCAGGACCGGTGAGAAGGCAAGGGTAGTAGTAGTAGCAGCAGCAGCTGAATCTGATCATAGATCAGATCAGCGCTGCGCTGTTCGCCCTGGAGCTCCAGCCTCCGATTGGAGCTGTCACAGCAGCAACTAGGAGGAGAGAGCCTCTCCTCAGAGCTTGGCTGTTATTGGGAGTTTGGGTGCTGCTGGAGCAGTGCTGCCGGGTCTCTCTGCTGTCCACAGCACAGATTTGTGCAGCTATTTGCTGGTGGGCCAGACTGCAAAACCACACTCCTGTTAATTATATTTGCATAAATATATTCATAAATTTGCATGCATAACTAGGCCTCATGCATGTTCTCTCTCTTCCTGAGATTCCCTCCCATCGGCAGGCAAGCAGAGAACACACGTGCCCCCCACATACACACATGGCAGACACATCCTGACATATACAGGCAGGGCAGACCCGCACATTTTGACACACGCACACATAGCAGGGCAGACCCACACACCCTAACACACACCTGATACACAGGCAGGGGGGCAGACCCACACACACTGAGAGGGACACACACATGCGCTCTCTCTCTCTCTCACACACACACACACACACACACCCATTGTGGGCTTTGTTTGGATGCTAATTCATTCATAGCAAGGCTCTACAGCTGCACACACAGAGGCAGGGCAGACAGGGTGTTTTCAGACAAGCGCCTCCCCACCTAGAACCTACTGTGCTTGTGTGAAAACTACACCGATTACAGCATGGAACCCACTGCCACAGGAAGTAGCCAGGGAGGGATGGGGTAGGGATGCTTCTCTGATGGCAAACTCGCTGCTGCCGGTTTAGAAGCAGCAGGGGTATTAAATATGATTTGTAGGCCTAAAAACAGGGCAATAAGAAAGGTCTGCATTAAAGGAGTCCAGAGGGTGGCTGCACTTAATTGCTTCATTTATGAATGATCTGTCCCTCCGAGAAGCATGGTAGAGAATCACTGGTAGTTATTACTGGCTTGATGAGACACTTAAAACATCAGTTTCTCCTCACAGTGAGTCTGGGCTCTATTTTTTTACACTGCTAGGGAGAAATGGGACCAGTGGGAGAGAGACATTGGATGGGACCCTCATGCAAATGTTTGTCCTTCATGCAAATGTTTGTCCTCTTTTCTGGTGCTGCATCAGTGGCCACCCTACTCTCCCATGAGCTGCAATAAAAGGTCACATGCCAGCTCAGGGAGAAGAAAACAAAGATGAAAATGCAACAATGAAAGTGAAACTGCGTCTGCTTGGAGTCCAGCAGCTCCACTCCTACCAGGTCAGAGGAAGAAACCCAGCTGGAGCTGTAAGGGACTGATCCCGACTGAGCATGTTCTTCTGGATCTTTGACTTCTGCCTCCTATTAGCTGAGGTGGGGATTGTCCCCAGAGTGCAGAACCGATGTCCAGTAGGTCCAAGAAGTTTTACCTTTGACTTTATCAGGAGCAGAGTCATACCAAGGTTCAGCACTTTTGAGAATTCAACCCATCACAGATAATTGGGAGTGAATTAGTATCACTGTGAAAACCTAGGTTTCATATTTTCTTACATGTGATTCTCTACAATTATAACTTGAATATTACAAACAAATAAGGCTGAGTTTATTTACTGTGATCTTGCCCTGATCCAAAAAGTAATAATCTTAATTTAAGTAATTTCCCAATATCCTAAACACATAAAACATTTCCAATAGCGCACTCTCTCACTGCAGTAAGGGCATAAATTATACTACTTCTAGCATTCAAAGGAATCCTGTTGCATTCCAAGAGCACACAAAAGATTTTTATGGGGATATTTTAGTACATTTTGTAGCACGCTTTGAGGATCTTTTAGTGAAAAGGTTATTTTTGTTACTCTAAATCAGTTCATGGAATTCTACTACACTGGAAACACCAGGCTTTAGTCTACAATTCCTAGTGTTGAAATTTTAAAAATATCTTGAGCGCTATTCTGCATTATCCATTCTAGTTACAGGATTTCAGCAGTACTAACCTGTTATATTAACACAGACAGTGGTGAAGGAAGCTAAAGGAATCATAGCTACATTTTGCGCCCTGACTCTCAGGGTAAAAAACTTAGTTGTCTCAAAGTCCACTGGCTCTGCAACTAAAATGGATGCAGATCCATCTGCTCGGTTTGGCTTCAGGTAGAAACGAACAGGCATATTAGTCTCTGGAACCTGACCTTCCTCCAGATTGTATGTAATCCTTGGATCGCCAAGAAGGGATGTGGCTTTAATAGTCTGAACAGGAAAAAAGACACTATGAAAATTCAAAATCATGCACTTCAAAAAGTCACTTTAGGGGTGTGGGGATTGAGCATGCATGTCAAAGAGAGGACAGTTTTCTCTCGTCCTGAAGAGTTTAGTTTAGCTTCCCACTTATTATATTAGCCAGGAACCCACGTTCACTGCATTTTCTCCATTGTAAACACAGTGAACCTGGGTCCCTAATATTAGTTGGTTTCCAAGTTTCAATCAATATTAAATCCCTCCTGTTTTTTAAATATGCTCACGCTACAATACATTTTGGGTAACGGAAACTCCCCTTTCCACAGAATATCTCTGCTTCAACAAGATATGCACATTCGAGGCCTGTGAGCTTAACTGGACATGACTGGTCAGACTACTCTGATGTGGGAGGCTGTGAGACTCAGTGACATGCCATGACATCACAATACTCTGTCTCGGGCATTGCCATGTTAGAAAGGGTCAGGGAATGCCTTAGACCTGCACCTTATGGAATGGCATGGCGCTCTGTTGGGGGGCATGGCCATTTGGACACATTGGGCCCAAGTTCAGGGCTCTAGTTTTACCTAGACAGGCCACATACACAAGTGCTGTTACCAAAGTCTTTTACATACCGAACAGGCAAATGAACTGCAGAAGTCAATTAACGGTAGAGGCATTTACAACAGATTTTCCTGTTTAGAAAATCAGAGTAAACAAGGCGTGCTTTACTAGGATAAAGATCCACATATGTATATCCAGCTTCTCAAAATTATACACATTTTATCCACTGCTGAAATGCTGCAGAGAAACAGACTGCAAAAGCACTTACAGAGATGACTAAAAACTGAAGGTAGAGTTGAGGTGGCATAACTGAATTGTTCAAGCTGGAATTTGCCAGGATATCAGAGTTAAATCCCCAACTTTTTGTCAACAAGTAAAAAATGTTTTAATAGCCAGAATGGGCAAAATAAACTACATTCAGAGGCACGTTATGCTGGAGCATTAACTTAGCATGGAGTCAGCGAGAACAGTGTGTATGAAGCCATCTGCCAATCCTGCAGCATTGAGATGTCTTTAAAGGTTTCCCATTCAAAACTGAAAAAGGGCACAGCTTGTGATATCAACTGACAGGGTCGCAATACAAAGTAGAAAGGTTGCAGCATGGGTGTTTCTACAAGTTGAGAAATATGGGACCAACATGGCAACCACAGTCTAGAACAAATGGAAACAAAGCAATTCAGGTTTTATCTTCTATTGGACCAATTTCTGTCAGCGAAGGGTATGCAGGGTTTCAGGGTACAAAGGGCTCTTCCTCAGAAATGCAAGATGTCAGAGAACTACAGATGCAGATCTACATGCACATGAAGGCAGAAGAGAGAAGAGGGAAAATTGGTGGGGAAGACTAAGAGTGTCATATCCTAGCTTACCACTATCTTGGTGTCATGTATTATGTTCTCAGGGATTGTTACCCAGTATCCGCTCTGCTCCCACTGGGGAGGCTGACTAAGTACATTAGTGACAGTTACAGACAACTCCACAGTGCTGCTACGGTTCCCTCCATCTGCGGCTACGATGTATCGATTTATTTGAGAGGTCTACAAAACAATTTGTAACAAGTGAAGAACAAAAAACTCTAAAACTAGATTTGCTAAAAAACAACAGATTGCAAATCAACCCCTCCAAACTTCTTGAAGTTTTGAATGAGCATGTGCATTGCATTACCTGGGATATCCGACGATTCACATATACCCAGCCTGTGCTGGGGTTGATTTGGAAGTACTCTGGCTCTTGTCGCAACATAGAGTATGTGACATCAGCATGTATCCCTTGGTCATCGTCATGAGCAGCAGTACGGAGGAAGCTTGTTCCCACTGGGGTGTCTTCACGAAGGAAGTCTTTGGAAAGATGACAAGGAGTACATTCTGAGTATGCTTTCTTCTAGCAGCTTTCTACTTAAAACCACTTTCACAAAACAAGGATGCTCCAATAGAGTAGACTTAATTATAGAACGAGCTATCCAAATCCCTCGAGAGAACCTGTAAGAATACAGAAAGAAGGAACCCTCTAACCGCACATCCCTTGTCATCACCTACCACCCCACACTGGAACCTATGTGTGGTATCATCCAACAGCTACAACCTATTCTTGATGGGGACAAAACTCTAAGAAAAATCTTCCTTGAACCACCTCTTCTGGCCTTCAAACAACCCCCTCACAACAGATCATCCAGAGCAAACTACCCACCAGCCAGAACACCCCAAAGTTAACAGGAACAAAACCTTGCCAAAGCAGTAGATCTAAAACCTGCCAACACATTTCTACCACCACTGTCAAAACCCCGCATGGTAAACCATTCCAAATACAAGGAAACTACACCTGCAATCCCAAAATATAGTGTACTTCATTCTGTGCACCAAAAGTCACCATGAAAACTACGTTGGTGAAACCCAGCAAACTTTGCACCAATGGATGAACTCGCATAAACATACAATTATAAACAAAGTCACTGACTCTACAGTGGGCAATCACTTCTCCCAGCACAACCACTCCATACCAGATCTCTCAGTCCTCAACCTCAAAGGAAACCTTCACAACACACTCAGAGGACGGGCCTAGGAACTATTGGACGCAAAAAATAATGGTTTAACAAAGACCTACATTCCTCCAGTCACTACAAAAATCTGTAAACCTGGACACTAAGTAGGAAGGTTATTGTTCCCTTTTTGGCTATTGAACAAGTAGTGGCCTGGCAGCTTCAGGGGCATTTGGATCACATCAGTTTTCTAAATCCCTTGCAGTCTGGCTTTCATCTGGGTTATGGCACTGACACTGCACTTATGACTTTGGTTAACGACCTTTGCTGTGAACTGGATCAGGGTCGGTCGACCCTTCTGATTCTGTTAGATCTGTCAGCAGCATTCGACACAGCTGACCATGAGATGTTGGTGACTCGCCCGTGGGACCGGGGGCCTGTTCTTGAATGGTTACGTTCCTTCCTGGCTGGGAGGACCCAGCGGGTGGTGCTGTGGGATTTTTCATCTCCCACCCCCCACCCCTCCCCAGAACCTCACATGTGGAGTACCGCAGGGTTCTATACTGTTCCCTCTCCCGTTCAATGTGTATATGCAGCCGTTGGGTGAGGTCATGAGAGGGTTTGATGTTTGGTGTCCTCAATATGCTGATGGCTCCCAATTCTACCTCTCTTTTTCAGCTGACCCAGGCCTGCCAGTCTCAGTGTTACTCTGTGTTTGACGGCTGTGGGGGACTGAATGAGGGTGAGCCGTCTGAAGCCGAATCCTGACAAGATAGAGCTGATGTTGGTGGGAGGGGCCGAGGGATTGGTGGCCCCCATCAGTGATGGGGTTCGCCCCTCCTTGGTCCCCCACGTCATAATCTGGGGGGGTGTCAGGTACCTGCGAGGGCAAGTGGGGGGTGGAGAACAGGGAACTTACCTCGGAGAGGTGGGGTATGAAGCATCCCTTGCCCCACAGTCAGCGAAGAGGGATGGATGGGGTTGTCCCTGCCAATGGGAAGGCGGGGACGAACAGCGGGGCCCCCAACCCGGGACGCATGGCTGTGGGAGAGCCGTTCCCGCCCCCATGCACTGACATGAGGCGTCAAGGGCCGGCCCCAACAGAGGGGGACGCTCCCGGCGCAGCCCTGGCAGTGTGCACTACGCGCATGCGCCAGGGCTCGGAGATGCGAGACGCCGTTCCCAGCATGGCCCCACCCAGGTGCTCAGAGCGCTTGTGTCAGCGTCTGAACAACCATAAAGAGCAGCTGACTGCTTAGCTCGTCACCGGTGATCGGAGCATTCCTGTGAGACTGGCCCCTGAGAGAGATTCCTAATTGTTTGTGATTGGATCGGTGTGAGTAGCGGGTGTGCGTGGTAGAGCAAGGGTGTGAGTGCGTGTGTGGTTGGTGTGGGTATATTGTGGTGTCTGAGTTTCCCTGCTCCTCCTTGGGTGTTCTCCCTGTTTGTGTGCCCTAGCCCTCAGCCCTTACCCTCATTGCCCTGTGAGACCCTTACGATCCCCTTCTCCTGCACCTTCCCGCACCGGTTCCCTTCCCTAACCCTGGTTGTACGAGTGACGTGGCGGTTGGTAGCTCTGGGCGTATCACCTCCTCACCGTGATGATCTTTGGCTCAGAGGTGTCCTCCATTGCCTTTGTAAGACCCTGAGGGAGAACCTTTCTGAACTAATGCACCTTAGCGTTGAAGGAGTGTTTACCCTTCCCCTTCCTTGAACCCAAACAGCGTGGCTCCTTGACTCACAGCTCTGCCTGGATGCCCAGATGGCAGCTCTGGCGAGGAGCGCTTTTGGCACACAATTACATCTGGTCCAACAGCTTCGCCCGTATGTCTCAGACTCTAACCTGGCCACTCTCATCCATGCCTTTATCACTTCAAGACTAGACTACTGTAACGCATACTACATGGAGCTACCCTTGGTGACAGCCCAGAGACTACAGCTAGTGCAGAACGTGGCGGGAGACGGGCATGGGTCGTTATGAGCATAAAACACCTGTGCTCCGTTTGTTACACTGGCTGCCTATAGTCTTCTGAGCCTGGTTCAAGGTGTTGGTATTGACCTATAGAGTCCTACACTGTCTGGGCCCCATCTACTTGCGGGACTGCCTCACCCCCTGGACTCTGGATCGACCCCTGCGTCAGCCGAGAGCACTTTTCTCGTGGTCCCCTGAATTTCTCAGGTAGTAATCATGGGGAGGGCATTCTCAGGAGGCTGGTCCACGGTTGTGGAACTCCCTCCCGGCGATGATTCGTCATCTCCCCCCTTCCGATGACAATGTAAGACCTGGCAGTTCTGCCAGGCTTTTGAGGGGGGAGATGAGTAGTAAGTGGGTGGGTTGCGTTGGAGATGGGGTTATAGCTCATTTTAGTAGTATTTTAATATATTTATAATGTTTTAAATTATATAGGTTATATTTTATTGTTTCTGATAATGTTTTTTATGTTGTATGCCACCCTAAGCCTTTGTGCTGGAGGGTGTGGATATAAAATCCATGTAATAAATAAATAACGTAAGAGAATGAATGAATGAATAAATAAATAAATAAATAAATAAATGCGATGGGCTTAACAAGGACCTATATTTCTCCAGCCACTACAAATATCTGTAATATATTAGTTACCGCATTTTTAATTTCTGTTATTCTCTGTACCAAATTCCTAGATCATTCTAACCATTTTATCTCCCTGTCTGTAACTGACCTTGTCAGCTCAATACCCAACCATTGTGGGAATTTAACATACTGTGTACCCAGTTCCTTTGATATGTGTGCTCCCTTCTCCTAATAAGTGGTTTCCCCTTCGATCCTCATCCTATATCAGACCACTTCCTTGCCTCTTCCAACATTTCCCACTGTCCCCCCTCCTCTTCCCCTTCTCTAGGCCCCTTCCGTGACCTTCAAGCTATTGATCCCCTGGACTTTGCCTCCTCTCTCTCTCCCCTTCTTCCTAGTCTTCTCTTCCTCCTCCCCTGACTCCTCTGTCTCTGCTCTCAACGCCTCTCTCTCCTCCACACTTGACTCCCATGCCCCTCTCTCTTCCCGCCCTGCCTTCTCCCACAACCCCCGTCCTTGGCTCACCCCTAGTATCCGCCACCTCCGTTCTTGCACTCGTGCTGCTGAACGACTCTGGCGCAAATCCCATTCTCACGCTGACTTCCTTCACTTCAAATTCTGTCTCTCCACCCTTACTTCTGCTATCTCCCTTGCTAGACAACACTACTATGCCTCCCGCATTGAGTCCTGTTCTCGGGACCCTCGCCGCCTGTTCTCTACCTTTGACTCCCTCCTCAAGCCTCCCTGTCCTCCCCCTCCTTCTTCCCTTTCTGCTCAGGATCTTGCCTCCTTCTTCACCTCCAAGATAGACAAGATCCGCCTCGACATCGCTTCCCACTCCTCTCTTCCCACTCCCACCCCTCTCCCTCCTCCCCCTCCTTCTCTCATGTCCTCCTTCTCCCCTGCCTCCCTTAAGGAAATCTCCTCTCTGCTCTCCTCCTCCAACCCTTCCACTTGCCCCCTTGATCCCATTCCTTCCCGCCTCCTCACCTCCATTACTCCCACTGTCGCCCCTTCCTTCCTGCACATCATCAACCTCTCCCTCTCTACTGGCTCTTTCCCTTCTGCCTTCAAACATGCCACAGTCTCTCCTATTCTCAAAAAGTCCACTCTTGACCCCTCTGACCCTTCTAGCTATCGTCCTGTCTCACTCCTTCCTTTTGCTTCCAAGCTGCTTGAACGTGTTGTCTACTCCCGCTGCCTTGACTTCCTATCCTCCAACTCCTCCCTTGACCCCCTCCAATCTGGCTTCCGCCCCCTTCATTCTACTGAAACTGCTCTCGCTAAGATCACCAACGATCTTCTGGTGGCTAAATCTAAACGTCTCTATTCCATTCTTGTCCTCCTTGATCTCTCTGCTGCCTTCGATACTGTTGACCACTCACTCTTGCTGGATTCCCTTCACTCCCTTGGCTTTTGTGGCTCTGTCCATAACTGGTTCTCCTCCTACCTCTCTGACCGCTCCTTTAATGTGTCTCTCTCCAACTCCGCCTCCTCCTCCTTCCCCCTCTCAGTTGGTGTTCCTCAAGGCTCTGTTCTTGGCCCTCTCCTCTTCTCGATCTATACCTCATCCTTAGGCAAACTCATTGCCTCCCATGGCTTCCAATACCACCTCTATGCTGATGACACTCAACTCTATCTCTCTACTCCCTCTCTCTCTCCCTCTGTTCAAGCTCGTCTCATCAACTGTCTCTCTGACATCTCTACCTGGATGTCTCAACGTCAACTCAAACTCAACATGGCTAAAACTGAACTCCTTATCTTCCCCCCTCATCCTTCCTCTCCTTCCTCACTGTCAATAACTATTGATGGAGTCACCATCCTGCCTGTCCCCCAAGCCCGTAGCCTAGGCTTCATCTTTGACTCAGCCCTTTCTTTTAAACCCTACATTGACTCTGTTGCTAAATCCTGTCGCTTCTCCCTCCATAACATTGCTAAGATTCGCCCTTTTCTCTCTGTCTCGTCTGCCAAAACTCTTGTTCATGCTCTGGTCATCTCTCGCCTCGATTACTGTAACCTCCTTCTCACTGGCCTTCCCCGGTCTCACCTTTCTCCCCTCATCTCTGTCCAAAACTCTGCTGCCAGGGTCATCTACCTCGCCAGTCGCTTCGACCATGTGCAGCCCCTCCTCTCTTCGCTTCACTGGCTTCCCCTTCCTGAACGAATCCTGCACAAGCTCCTAGTCTTCACCTATAAAGCTCTTCACAACCTTGCTCCCCCCTACCTCTCTGCACTTATCGCCCTCCATACTCCAGCCCGTGCACTTCGCTCCTCCTCTGTCCCTTCTCTCACCCTTCCACGCCTTCCCTGCTCCCCTAAGCGCCTTCGTCCCTTCTCACTTGCTGCCCCCCATGCCTGGAACTCCCTCCCTGTCCACATCCGCCTTGCCCCCTCCCTTCATACCTTCAAATCTCTCCTTAAAACTCACCTCTTTCGCTCTGCTCTGTCTGACTCTTTATCCTGCTGAGCCACTATTCCTATACCTACGATCGGTTTACCCTTATCCTTGCAACATGGACCTGCCTGCTGTCATTCTCATCGTAACCAAGCCAAGTACGTGCACTTGAGACCTTGCATCTTCATGAATGTTAGACCCCTTGTCTCTCCCTCTGTTCCCCTTCCTAAGTCTCTCCCCCAGCTCCTGTCTCTCAGATTGTAAGCTCTAGGGGCAGGGACTGTGTCTGTTTTATTACTTTGTAAAGTGCCAGGTACACTGCTGGCGCTATATAAATGTTTGTTAATAATAATAATAATAATAATAATTCCCCACTATATCCCCAAACTAATTGTTTGCTATGTGTTTGTTTGCCACCACCTATTGTTCCCTTGTCTTCTACATAACTATATAATTTTACAGCTGTTTTGCAAATGTCTGCCACAACTCTTTCTCTGTTTACTCCCCTCCCACCTTGCTCTGTCAACTCCCACCTATTCCATGGCCCCTCATATATACCTGCTCTACATTTGCTCAGGTTACCTGCGAGACCGCCTCGCTCTCCGCGCTCTGGAGCGCCCTCTGTGGTCCGCTGGGAGTGCCCTTATCGAGGTCCCCTGTATGGCTTGGGGCCCACTATGGAGAGGATGTTCTCGGTGGCCACACCGAGGCTGTGAAACTCCCTCCCGGCAGAGGCCCGGGTGGCCCAGGATCTCCCCTCTTTCCGTCGTATGTGTAAAACCTAGCTGTTCCACCTGGGTTTTGGCGAGGGAGATGGGGTGTAGGGTGGGATGTGAGGAGGGGGGTGGTTTGGGTTTTATGCCTTCCTTTTTATTGTATTTTATGGTTTTATTGATATGTTTTAACATTGTAAGCCACCCCGGGCTGCTTGGAGCAGGAGGGGCGGGGTATTAAATGATTTTATAAATAAATAAATAAATAAATAAATAAAATTTCTATTGGCTATGCTACAAGCCTGAGGAAGTTGATTATTTCCATCAACAACAGTTGGTCCAATAAAAGATATTTGAACCACTTTGTCTCTCTTCTAGTTTGCAGTGTTACATATTACAGCACTCCACTGCTGGTTATGGCAAACCCAATAGCAAATCAGGACACTTTTATGCTTTGTCACAGGCCAGTGCCCAGAAGAGGAACAAGTGCTGCAACATTTCCAGCTTACAGTTCAGCACTGCAATCATTATGGCATCTGAGTCGATCTGGGATTTGTGTATAAATTGTCCTAATATTTCAAACAACGTTTGGGTTCATACTAAACAAGAACAAAACCATTTACTACTTTGTACGTCAACATAGTACAGTATGTAAAACTATAGGAGCCCTATTCAAACTAAATCATCTCAACTCTGCAGCTTTTGAATTATCCTCACCAAATCATCCCCATTTTCCTTGCTTCTTACCATTTTTTTTTGTTACACTAGCAGTCATTGCTTCACCAAGTCACTCTACTTTGTCCACAGAAAGAGTCTGACGGCCAAAGAATAAACATCCTAGCTATGAAATTTGTACTTGAAACCCTACATGAAGGTGATTTTGATTCCAAAATAATCTTAGGAAATAGTGCAAGAGTTAACCTATTGTTCTCCTTATGTTACAAGGATAAAATCCTGTTCAAATATATTGTTGCAAACTGCTAAGGCAAATTTTAAAATAGATTTCTCAAATATATTTCTATGACTCCTGTTTGCCATAGACATTTCTGTACGTTACTGTGATAATGCTATTACATGTGGTTGGCAATTGAACATGCATGGATTGGACATACGACATGTAAGGTAAAGGAGGAATCACTGCTTAAACCAAAAAGGATTTAAATAAGCCCATGCATAGAGCACATCAGAAAGCACCAGCAGTTTTTATTACCATCAGAAACCCATGGCTGATTGTATTTGATTTTTGTTACGAAGAGACAGAACATTCAATTCCATGACGTAAGTAACATTGATCATTTATGTTTAAATAGCATTCTAATGAGCTGCAACTCCATGGCAGAGATACAAGACCCTGAAGCCTTTTTACCAGTTAGCTCTTTACAATGATAAGGGAGTAAGTTGGCATTATCTTGTACTCTAAATTTGCACCCCACTCAGTGTTTGTGCTTATGAGAAGTGGATTTTGTCGTACTGGCTACACACATGAGGAGAGCCCATTTGGAGGTACAGTATGGAGCTTCTCTTTCACAGAAGAACCACTTGCCTTTCTTAAGACTTGTACATTTGTTCCTACAAATCTCTTGCATTATATGGATATGGCCAATCCTAGGTTCCCTTCCCTTAGGAATGATTACAGCAGGTTCTTCAAGGCATTTGGTACCCTGGTGCAAGAGCAACTTTGTTTCTGTGACACACCCTGCCAAAAGCCAGTTCCAAAAAACCCCAAAAGCCTGGGAGCAGCAGGCAGAAAGAGAGAGGAAGAGCAGCAAGTCTAGTCCTCTAGAAGATAGAATGACTGGAAGCAGGCAACAGACCAATCAGAGCGCAGCAAGTAGTTTGAAAAGGACTTCCAGACCTTTACCACAACAGTGCAAGGAAGAACAAAGGGTGAGCCGTTTATGCTACACTTTCACAGTCAGGATGACAGAGTTCTGACTGTGTGGTTAGATAGATTCTTTATTATCTGGAGGACTGAAAGGAACCCTCAGGATTGCAACCTGGCCAGGGAAGGCTCAATGCATAACGGCTAACTCTTGTGAAACCACGTAGGGGAGTGGGAGGTTCTGTCTTTCCCAGGGCAAAGAATATAATAAAACCTCCTTTTCATGAAGAAACCAGGGAGATATCGGTCTCTCTTTGACTGAAATTCTGACCTTCCAACCAGCTAACACATTCAAACATCTCACCCAGTCTACATCAGAACTTTATAAACAAGATAAACGTGTTTAAAAACCAAATCCCCAAACTTTTGCTAACCTGGTCTAGAAAAGGTTTTTTTCATAGAAGCACCAAATGTTTGCCCTTACCACCTGTGACAGGGATCTTGGGGCTCCCCTCTATCTGGCAGTCTGGGGGGACCAGACTGGACCACTGGACCAGCCAGTGGACCACTGGACCAGCCAGGACTCAATTACCCCACTTTCAACAACCACCGAGCACCACTCTCCCCAGAGTGTGCCAGCCCGTAAGGGGTTAATCCTTTGTTGCCCGTGTCTCAGGGCTCCAGAGTCATCAGAAAAGTAGGCCTGTCTTGGTGGTAGAACAAGATCCCAGTCAGCACAGTGCCAGTAACCACAAAGCAGCGCACTTTTATAATGAGCAAGTTTTATATAAGATTTAAGGCAGACAATATTGGTTCAGAGTAAATACAGAAGGTGAATAAGAAAATGAAAATAAAAATATTACACAATGCTAATTTAACTGATCAGATTCCCTCTCTACTAGTTACCTAGCCCTTGTTCCAGAGGGCCAAAGTCTTGTCTCTGATGTTCACGAACAGGCAACTGCATCTTAGTTGGGAGCTGTAATTTTCAAATACTGTTGGTATCAACAGTCTCTTTCTCCTAAGTATGCCTTTTAACTCTCCAAAGCACCTTGCTTTGGATTTTTGATTAATACCCATTGTTGGTCATTCAGCTATTGTATAGCCATAACCTAAATTTACCAAGATGGCCTCTATAAGCTATGCAGGCTGATGAGTCTACCTGCTCTCTCACCTGTCTCACTGCCTCATCTAACTCAATGGTGCTCAGACTTTTTTGAACCGTGTCCCCCTCCCCCTTGCCTGTTGTAGCTGAGGCCCCACTACACACACACACACACACACACCCCTTGCTTCCTCTTTTCCTCTTCACAACTTCCTATTGCTTCTCCTTTCCCCTCCCCACCCTTGCCACCCCATTATTTTGGAGATTCCCCTAGCTCAGCGAGAGTGTTTGCCAGCTGGGGTTCTCTTGCGCTCCCCCCTCCCTCAGAACACCTTCCACACCCCTCCATTTGCAAACCTAGGCTCTAACTAAATGTTGCTCTCCACCACAGGATGGAGATGACATGCTCTGCTGGGTGGATTGGACACAGGCATGAGTGTAAACACAAAAGGGTGGAGACATGGTCCTCTGGACTCCCCTCCATTTTGGGGAAAGTCCCAGTCTTAATCCTGGTGCCCCACTACCTCCAGAGTAGCATGTCACAGGGGACAAAATTTGGGATGGGCTGCCCCCTGCTAGCATGTTAATTTCCCAAAGGCTGAATGAATTTTGAGTGAGCAGAGCTATGACCATGGTGTGTAGAGGTGAAGGCACAAGAGGCAGGGCTTTGGAAAGCCAAGGAGGAGCAGCTGTGCCCCTCATTTGGACTCTTCATATTCCACAAGATACAGGTACATTCAGCAAGTCAAAGGTTGACTGTCCCCTGGAAAAGTCAAGATTACCACTCTTTGCTGTGCCCAGAAAAACCCTTCTCCAGAAGCTGGATTCTCAAGCATGTGTCTTATTAACTGGCTAGGAAAGAAGTAATTCAACATACTAATCATTTTAAAAAACAGGGATGCAATTTTCAGCACAAAAACTGCCAAGCTTGCACAAAGCTCAGCCTGGTAGCAGAATTCACACTCTGGTGTCCTCTGGTACATAATGAGGAACTACATTAACTGTGTTTTCCCCACTGGCAATAATGGGAGAAATAAATTGGTCCCTACACATAGTAGGATGAGAGTTGTAACACCACTCACATTGATAGCGGCTGTTCTCAAAATTGGGGTCGTTGTCATTAACATCAGCGATGAAGATGGTTATCTGGCACACCCCAATCAGTGGCTCCTGGGCTTGGTCTGTAGCTGTAATGGAGAGAGTGTACTCCCTCTGCTTCTCTCTGTCAAAGCTCTGAGTGGTTGTGATGATGCCTACAAACCAGAATCATGCCATTAAGCTGCTAGCAGAACTGCAAAAGAGCCCTAAAAGCATGATTATACAAACAGAAATGCTGTGGAAGATACCCAACCCCTATTCATACAGTTCTATCATTCAAGGAGTTAACTCTACCCTGCAGTTACCTAAGTATTTGTCCATTATCAGAATGACCCAAGGGTCATTCTGTGCAGTGTCACTCCACAATAAGTAGAGGTTACTTACCATAACTTAGTTTTTCGAGTGGCTCCGTGCATTCTCACTCATGGGATCACGTGATGCCCTATCTAGGTCGGATACTATCTCTTTAAGAGCAGTTCTCTATATGCTTCCTATAGGAAAGTTGTGGAAGCATGGATTGCCCACAGGGTCAAGGAAACCTTGTCGCACCCACCAAGAGGGGATGGTGGGTGGGTAGTGAGAATGCACAGAGCCATCTCGAAGAACTAAGTTATGATAAGTAACCTCTATTTCTTCTTCGAGCAGCTCCAGGATTCTCACTCATGGGAGAATACGAGCAGTAACCTATTGCTGACTCCATCCGGGTAGCGGAAGTCATCATGGAAAGACAGAGAATAGGACTGCCCGTCCGAAGGCTGCATCGCACTTCGTTGCTATGTCAAGTACATAATGTTTTACAAAGGTCTCAGAAGAAGACCAGGTTGCTGCTTTACAGATGTCCTGCATAGGATTATGATGGAATGCTGCCGTGGTGGCCGCCATGGCTTGTGTCGAGTGAGCTCTCAATCCTTGTGGTGGCTGTTTTTTGTTGAGAGTGTAGTATAGGTCGACACATGCTACAATATGCTTTGAAATACACTGTGCTGACAGTTTTGTGCCTGGGTGTAGGCCTGCGTAGGTGACGAAGAGTGCATCCATCTGTGGTAGTCTTGTTTGCTCAAGATAGAAGACTAAGGCCCGCTTGACGTCTAGTATATGAAGGCTTGATTCTATGGCTGAGGTGTGTGGTCGAGGGAAGAATACTGGTAAGGTTATAGGTTGGTTGATGTGGAAATTACCTTTGGACAGAAGGATGGGTCTGTTCTGAGCTGTACCTTGCCAGGAAAGAACTGAAGGTAGGGTGGGGACACTCTCAGAGCAGAAAGTTCAATGACTCGTCATACCGAGGCAACAGCCACTAGGAAGAGGACCATTTGAGTCAGGAGTGACAATGAGAATGTGGCGAGCGGTTCAAATGGAGGTTTCGTTAAGAGGTTAAGTACTAATGATAGGTTCCACTGAAGGGTGGGTTGCGTTATGTCTGGGTAGAGGTTGCAAAGGCCTTTTAGAAAGAAGCTTGTTAGGTCGGTTGAGTAAAGAGACTTACGCAAGGGGTTCGTAAGGTGAGAAGATTGTGCAGAAAGGTGAACTTTAACCAATGAAAATGAAAGCCCTGAACGACGGAGTTCAAGAAGATAAGTGAGGATAGCCTGGAGTTGCAGCTGGTGAGGGTCTGACACCAAGCGGTGAATCTGGTTCATTTAGCATTGTAAGGTTTTCTAGTGGAGAGAATTTTCTAGTGGAGAGCTTCCTTGCGTTGACAACGACTTCTCTAACATCGTCAGCAAGAGTGTTCTACTGATTTCTCATTGTAAATACCATGCTACCAGATGTAGGGACCTGAGGTCTGGGTGGAGGAGACACCTGTGGAGCTGCGACAGGAGGTCTGGGTGGTAGGGTATAGGCCATTTGTCCCAAGCTGACTTGGCGAGGCCAGTTTGGTGCTATTAGGATAATCTGTGCACTGTAGATCGTTTTTGGGATGAGAGGGAAGGGTGGGAATGCGTAGGCAAATGGTCCCCTCCAGCTGATTGTGAAGGCGTCTGATACGGAATCCTTCGCCATTCCCCCTCTGCTGCAGTATTTCCAAAGTTTCCGGTTCTCTGTGTTGGCAAAGAGGTTGATGACTGGAGTCCCCCAACGGGAAAAATCTGGTGAACGATGTCTGTGCGGAGGGATCATTCGTGTCCGTATCCCTGGTGTCTGCTTAAGTGGTCTGTGAGAGTATTTTCCTCGCCAGGGAGATGAATCGCAATGGGGTGACTGAGTTTTGGATACTCCGGTACCAGAGGCTCATGGCCTCGTTGGTTAGGGGTTTTGATTGAGCTTCCCCTTGTCGGTTGATATAGTATACAGTAGTGACAAAGTAGTGTAGAGTTATCTTTTAATTTACCAACTTAGGTTGGTGGAGGTTTGCAAACTTTCGGACCTCACAGGATCCTTCATCAGGCAAGTCAGAAATCCAAGCTGTACACTGAGCAAAGCGAGGCACGGGGGTTATATGCAGAGGCTGGGGAGCATTACATCATGGGAGGATAAGAACAGAGAGGGGTGGGGGAAGAAGTATGCATTTGCAAGGGAGTAGGTGTGGTATTATGGGGCAGATCATTGAGAGGGTGCCTGGAAAGGGGAGTGGAAGGGAGTAAGGTGCCTGTGATTGTGAGAAAATAGTGT
>QEPC01012389.1:1324947-1338105 GCA_003113815.1 Sphenodon punctatus
GGGTACCTGTTGCCACGCACTTTTTTGGCTCACTCCACACGGCGCACTCCAGATTTTTCTGAAGTGCCCCCATGGGTAGGTGCTGTGTGGCTCAACCCAAGAGCATGCATCCCCCTGCACCACTTCCAAACGGGCGTTCAGACGAGTGGTTACTGGGTGGCCATGAGTGGTAGCATCTCATTTAAAAACACCACGTGAGAGACAGATTAGGAATCTTATTTTTTTTTCATGTGTGTTATTTTATTTTTTTCTCAAGAGTTGAACCTGAAAAGTTTGAGACATCTGCTAGCCAGAGGTAGATCTGAAAGAAAGAAGTGTGTGGGTTGCCAGAAAAAGATTTTACCAGTGAAGTAGAAAAGTGCTGCAATTTCCACCACAGTACTGATTATGAGCCTTGCTTGGAGGCTCCATCTCTAATATCAGCATTTGGCTAAAATGCTCTATTCTTACCCGTCTATAAGGGGGACTAGGGCTGGTTTAAAACAGTCATTCCGATTGGCTGTTTGAACATGTGCAAAAATTTGTCAGACAAATTTGCAAGATGGCGGCTGCAGCACATGGGCAAGTGGCCCACAGGAAGGAAAAGATTTCCCACTCCTGCAGTAGAGTGTGGAGTTTTCAAAACCTACTCATGAATCAATTCCTCAGCCCTTTAATTTTGTTGTCTCCTTTGAATTCACTCTCATCTGTCTACAATTTTATGGGGACAAGGTCCCCAGAGACGAAATGATTTGAACAAGGCAAGAAATTATTTTTGATGTTTTAACATTAGGAGAGAGAGAAATGTAAGCAAAGGTAAATTAGCTCCTTCACTACTTATGTGCCACCACCTGAAAACAGAGACAACTGCATCCACTTTTAAAAACATGATCATCAGGCACTTGCACAGTATGTATTCTCTTTAAAAAGCACAATGCAAACACTAGTTCTCAATATTTCTTTTGGTAGGTAAAAACTGTGAGTTTTAATGAGAGCAGTTTTTCATAAACAACATGGAAAACACTGTGGTCACACATTCCAGTTCCCTTGAAAGAAGAGAAATCTTTTGGACCAAAAACACACAAAACCAGAGTATTTTGCTGATTTCTCTTAAATAGCAATGCTTATCATGTGTGTTTCACAGAGTGGGTTAAGTGACGGCAGTGTTAGGATTAGAATTCCATACTCCCTGATCCTAGCCCAATGCTCAGGATGTTAAATTATGTTGCTTCCCCATTGGAAAGGAGGTGTTTCCTTTTAAAGTGCAATACAAGTACATAAATTTCTAAGGATGCAACCCTCTGACATCAAAATCAATGGCAAAAATCCCATTGACTAATGGTGGAGGAACACACCTGAAATGCAGGCTCTAGATTAGCAAGGCCTGCAAAAAGGTTATTTACGTATTTACAGAGCTCTAATATCCTCCTCCTTGCAATGCAGGACACTGGCTTTTGGCTCACTTACTTTTCTCCTGCTGGAGTATTTTCAGGAACAAACACACTGTAGGAGACATTAGTAAACTGGGGAGGTCTGGAGCCAGCCAAGATAGAGATGGAGGCATAAGGGCTTTTGTTGCCATATTCGTCAATAGCCTGCACAGTAGCCACATACTCCTTGTTCCAAGTTAGAGGCAAACCAGTTGTCAGTATGATACCTGTCTCAATATCAATGTCAAATCGCTCCTCACCACCTATCAACAGAAGCAGAAAAGCTATTTTCAAAAGAGGTGTCACACTAGCCAATGTCAAGCTTCAGCTTCCCCAGACACCTCTCCAGTTTTTCTCTCCACACAACTACTTTTTATTTTCCCAATCAAACACTCTAACCAGAGGTTCCCAAACTGTAGGTCAGGACCCCAAATGGAGTTATTCTAGCTGTGCAGGGGGGCTCAAACTGGTGGATTTATATGTTGTTTCATAATCCCCAACCTGTGGCTTGCCAGCCATAAAACCATTGCTTTGTATTGCATGTAAACCATGGGTACGAGACCATTCCCTTGCATGGTCTTTGTTGCTACCTTGGGTCACAAGATTATATTTAAGGGCATTAACTAACGAGACGTTAGCCCACTGCAGTCTGGGTTCGGTCTGTGCAGCCCCCGCTTCACCTCCACTCACATTGTGTGTGTCGCCAGCCTAACGAACAGACAGCCCTCAGCATCTCTTTCATGCATTTGCGAGCAGTCCCCACTGGCAGGCAGCACCAGTGAGAGTGAGAGTACGGAGAGGCAAGAAGCGGTCACTCTTTGGACGTTCTAGGATTTCCACCTCTATGGTGCCGGCAAACCTGAATGTACTGAGTCACTGTCCAGAACCTAACTGATGGGACATGGACATGTGCCCGCATAGCGAGCTCCACGTTCTCGGAAACCCCGCCGTGAGTGGGGGCTGTGGATCCGGTGGGTGGTGGCAAGCATCTAACAAACAGGCAGGTGGACACCCACCTGGTGTGGGCCAACGTCTCATTTGTTAACACCCTAAGTCTCAAAATGGAGTGTAACAGACAAAAAGCTTGTGAAACACTGCTCTACTTTGTCAGGTGGGTAGGTAATTGGGAGGAGCACTGTTGGTGGAGGTGCAACGAAGGCCATATCGTACCAAGGCTACATTGTGAGAGACACTAACTGGACAATGCAGTTGGTGCTTTACAGCACTACCCACTAATGCCAAACTTTAGCTCTAATCTAATGTTTGTTGAATTCAGTACTACCTCAGCAGCTTTCTAGCTTAACATGCTGGGCAGCTGAATAAGATCCCTCGCTCATCTCTGTTGATGTGTGCAATAGGTCATTTCTGTTTAGCTTTTGAAAAGGGATAGGATACAAAATGTCAAGTGTGTATAAATCAATGTAGTAAATGGTCTCACTACAATATTTAGCTACTAATAGCTTGGCACTGGAACACAACACCTCTCCTGGTTTGGGCAGGGTTGTCTCAGCTTTGAGGTAAAGTAAGAATTCCTCTCTCTACTTTACACTCCTCCTTCTGGCACTGGGGTTTTGTACTCATTATGCTCACTACAGGCCTGGTATGGATGTTGAAAGGTGGAAAGGCACTGGAGACTTATGCCACCTCCATTTAGGTTGTTGTGTAAGTTTATTGGGGGTATTATTATTTATTATTCTTACAGCATTTTTAACCTGCCCCTCCTGCTCCAGGCAGCTCAGGGCACCTTACAACATAATAAACAAACATAAAAAGCTAAAAGTAACACAACACATTAAAAAGGAAGCCACTGAATAACAAACCCTCTCACCTCCCTAACCCATTCCCCCCACCCCCTGCAAACCCCATCTCCCTCCCATCCCACCCTGCTCCCCAACTCCCTCATCAAAAGCCAGGCGAAACAGTCGGGTTTTACACATACGACAGAAGGAGGGGAGAAGGAGTCTCAAAATGGAGTCACACAGGCAAAATGACCATAGCATAACTTTTTAATAATGGAGTGGGATCAAAGTATTATTATTATTATTTGAAGAAAGGGTCAGTCTTTTTGCCCATACATTTAAGAAAAGGCCCTGGGGAAAAAGAGAGAGTGGGCCAATTTGGGCCCTTCTGCATGTAAGCAACAAACTCCTTTACACCCCATACTGGCTTAATTTACACCAATTTTCATATCACTTCTGACATTCACTCTTTGTGTAAAGGTTCTCTAGTGAAAAAACAAACACATGGGAAATTGTTAGTAACAATCATAATTATGCAGCTCAGTTTCTGCAGAAGACCCTTACCTGAAATAAGTGCATATCTTATCCCAGCAGTGGCATTTGCATTACTATTGTAATGGGCAACAAGCTGGTAGACTAAAGTGCCTGCTCGTGCATCGGGATCAACACATGCCAAGTAAGGGTACGGATACATAGTCCAAGACAGAAGCTCCTCTTTTAGGGCAGCGATGGTCACATGGCACAAATACCAGTCACTGCCTGCAGAGAGACACAAATCAAAAAGAAAAATCAGGTATTGGACAATCATGAGGAGAGTTTCAAAACTTTTAACCAGTCATATTTATTTTAATTTTATTTATTTATATTTGTATCCCACCCTTTCCCTTAGGCTCAGGGTGGCTCACATTTCAACTTATTAACTTTAACAATTAAATATTTAACCATTAGCTACCAATCCTCACAACAACCTTGTGAAGCAGGTTTGGCTGAGATCTGTGACAGACCCAAGATCACCCAGTGAGCTCATGGCTAAGGTGAATCATGAACCAGGGGCCACCCCCTACCGCTTGGTCCCAGCACTGCACTCTTAACCACTACACCACACTGGCTCTCCTTCTCCACATTTTCTAATGAGATTTATATCTACAAGAAGAATGCTTTCCTTGTATCTACCAAACAACACAGAGACAAAACTCTTGGCACAGAAATGAAATATATTTCAGGAAGTTTTCTTAAAACATGTCATTTCTTAAAACAAATCTAACAATATGATTTGTAATTAAATCAGATTATGCCAAGTGCAGAGTGCCCTGGCTACATTTTTTAAAAATTGTCTTTTTATAAATAAATGGAAGAATTGTGAACATCCCAGTTCCCAAAGGACTTGGCTGGCAAAAGGCCCATTCACTCCAATGGGGCTTGTGCAGCTGCAGCATTTTGAAGACTAGGCTGCAAGTTAATGACACAGTATTTGATCTTCTAAATGAGCATTATATCTTGCACATATGCTTCAGTTAACCTAGAATCACCAGTTAGGCAATCAAGGCGTAGTAATTTTAAATGGTGCCTGAAAATGTACCGAGCACATTAGAGGCAATGCACATCTGAGTATTTGGCTCTCAGAAAAACTCCGGGAGGCAAATGCTGCACAGCTTTTGTCTTGTTGGAAAACAAAGCCACACGGCTTTGCCTCCGATCATATGGAGGATACAGAGCTTGATTTTCCAGCTCTGTATCCTTTGCGTGATTGCAGGCAAAGTCGCATGACTTTGTTTTCCAATGAGACAAAATCTGCGCAGCGCTTGCTTCCCGGAGTTTTTCCCAGAGACCAATGCTGCGCATATTGCCCTGTGAGAAAGTGCCCTAAGACAAGCTCCAAGCCCTGATGAGTTTACAATCTGGAAGTGAGAGGTGACATGACACACCATGGACAGAGCACACGAGAGTGAACCAAAGCCAAAACAATTTATGTATATTTTGTGAAGAATAAATTTTTTAGCCATCTTACTTTGTCCATGGAGTCAACCCATTCCATGGTAGAGGTGAATTTTAACAAAGGACAAGTGAGGATGGGGACCCAACAGCTGGATTTTATGAGGCTATTCCAGCTATAAAGGAGCAGCATGGAAGAGAATAAAGGTGTTCATATGGAAGAGCTTCTACAGGATCAAAGTTACAAGACAATTACGTGACAAACAAGTAATTCAAGTACTAGAGGAGGAGAGGAAAGGCCACATTTTAGATGTTACAAAGGGAGAAGCAGCAGGGAGCGTAAGAACATAAAAAGTTCCATACTGGGAGAGACCAACGGTCCATTGCTGTCGCCAACAGTGACTACCTTTGGTTGCCTTAGAAAAGTACACGATAGGTCATAATGGATAGATGCAAAAATATTATTGACTTGTTTATTGTAGGCTTCATGGAGTAGGAAGAGAGTTTGTATGAGCGATTCAAAATGTATTTATTTATATTTCTATACCGCCCTTCCCACATAGGCTCAGAGCAGCTGACAAGCAATCATAAAAAACAAGTAAAAACCATTCAAAAGAACAACAAAAAAATACCACCACCCCCAACCCTCCTCCCCCATCCCCTACCCAACCCCAGCCCATCCTCCCTCTTTAGCCCCAATTCCCGGAATTCAGTCCCTGCTGCCAAAAGTCCGATGGAACAAAATGCTCTTACATTGTCTCCGGAAGGCCACCAGGCTTGAACACGGGTGGACCTCCTGGGGGAGGAAGTTCCATAGGAAAGGTGCGACGGCCAAGAACGCCCTCCTGATAGTTGAGACCCTGCGAAAAACTAAGGCCTCCAGGAAGGTGCTCCCAGCCGATCGCAGAGGCCGTGACAGGACACAGGGTACCGGGCAATCCCTCAGAGAGATGGGGCCTAGGTTGTTCAGGGCTTTAAAAGGTAATCACCAGCACAATTAATTGTGCCCAGAAGACTGTTGGGAGCCAGTGCAGCAAATGGAGCAAGAGAGTAAGCAGATCAGCATAAAGAAGTCATTCATGTGTATAGACGAAGCACAAGGCAAGGGGGAATTAAAGATTAATGAAAAATCGTGGGTGGTGCGGAGCAAATACATAAGGAATTGTCATTTATGCTTCCTCAAAATAATTCAACCAGGGGACACCTATGAAATTGTCATCAGATTTTATTTTATTTTATTTTTTTAATTAAAAGTACTTTCCCCCCCCCCCTACTCAGCGTTCAACTAACTTGTAGAACTCATAGCCAGAGGATGTTGTGAAGGCCAATAGCACAACTATGTTTAAAAAAAGGACTGGATAAGTTCTTAGAGATAGGTCCACAAATGGCTATTAGTCAATGACACTTCTCTGGAGCAACTATAGCCGGCCACTATCAGAAATAGGTTGCTGGGCTAGATGGATGATTGGTCTGACCCAGTATGGAACTTCTTAGGTTCTTAAAAATGCAACATTTGAGTCTGAATAACTCAAACCTATCACAGACATACACTAAGGCAGGGGAAAGGGGGGGAGGGGGGCCCCCATCACTTAAATAATGCCTGTATACAGCTGAAGTGCAACATTCATTCGTCAATTAATTCATTCATCAATGCCACTCCGTAACATTGCACGGATTCGCCCCTTTCTCTCTGTCTCCTTGTCCAAAACCCTTGTTCACACCATGGTCATCTCTCGCCTTGACTACTACAACCTCCCCCTTGCTGGCCACCCCCGCTCTCATCTGTCCCCCCTTATTTCCATCCAAAACTCATCCACTCGGCCCGTCGCTTTGACCACGTGCAGCCTCTCCTCGCTTCACTGGCTCCCCCTTCCCGCACGCATCCTTCACAAACTCCTGGTATTTACTTACAAAACCCTTCACAACCTGGCTCCCCCTTACCTCTCAGCCCTTATCTCCTTACACACTCCTGCCTGCACTCTCTGCTCCTCCTCTGTCCCCTCCCTTGCTCTCCCTCGTCTCCCCTGCTCACCTCCCCTGCTCACCTAACCGCCTTCGTCCCTTCTCCCTTGCTGCCCCCCATGCCTGGAACTCCCTCCCTGCCCACACCCACCTTGCCCCCTCCCTCCGCACCTTCAAATCCCTCCTCAAAACCCCCCTCTTCCTTGCCGCCTTTCCCGACGCCTGTTAGAACTTTCCTCTCAATACTTACCACCTGCTCTCCCCATTGACTCCTGCCTAACTGAAACCAAGCCAAGCGCGTGCACCTGAGACTTCGCATCCGCTTAAATGCATTTATCCCTCGTCTCTCCCTATGTCCCCTCTCCTTGTCTTTCCCCTCCGAGTCTATTAGATTGTAAGCTGTAGGCAGGGACCACATCTATCTCATTGTTCTGTAAAGTGCCAGGTACACAGCTGGCGCTATACAAATGCTTGTAATAATAATTAATAGTCAACAACCCTATTTCTTGAAGAGGCTTTTCTACATACAAACACATATATTTTTCTCACTAGGTTTTAATACCAAACGGCAAAACAAAGCAGATCAAATGAAAAGTGGAATGGAGAAAAAATAAGGCAGGTTAGGAAACAATTTGTTTCTCACAAAAAAGAGTTCAAGCTTTTTCTATGAAAGTTCCAAAAACATAGTTTGATATTTTAAAAATGAAACAAAATTTTTAGTTTGCAATTCAGTGTTTCCCAGCATTCATGAGGCACATTGAAAGTTGATTTTCTGCTGAAAAATTACCAAGACAGGAATTTTGAAATTTCAAAAGTTTCTGAAGAAAAAAGTCAAAGCATTCCCATGCAAAGTTTCATCTAATTCAAAACCATTATCTGCCAACAAAAAAAGGGTTCCAATGGAAATTTTCCAGGGCAAAATTTTTTTTTAAATTAAATTCATATGCACTCCAAGGAAAACCTAAAGGGTCTGAACATACTGCTAAAAAATCATCTATTCCTAAAAGTTATTCAACTAGCAGGAAATATTCATTTGGAATTTCTCTGCACTTTATTCTTTGAAGAGCACTGGGATTTGAATTACTTGAAACAGCTCATTTAATACAAAGCTCAGGAAGAGAGTGATACATGAACATGAACAATCTATAAACAAAACCAGTCCATGCAGATACTTAGCTACTTTTAAGCTACAAGCATGGGATTCAGAGCCTTAAAAATCCTTTACATGACATTACTAGCTGAAAAGTTTCAGTTCTAACAATGAAAGTTTAACTAATGGTGTTAACAAATGAGACGATAGCCTGCTAGAGTCTGGGTTTGGTCTGTGCAGTCCCCACTCACGTTTAACATGCAATGCCTAATAAATGGACAGCCCACTGCATGTACATGTGTGTGTTCGGGCAGCCCCCACTCAACCCCCTCTTATAGGACAGGTTTAACATTACAAGCCTAATAGACGGGCAAGTCTTCTTCTCCACCACGCTCCACCCACAAATCCCTGCCCCTTCTCAGTATCCCGCCACCTGTCATGCCTCAGAGCCACGACGAACTATGGGAAAAAGAAGCCATGTCAGCTGTTTCTTTCTTCTGAGGTCTGACCCTTCTGCGAGGCTGTCCAGCGCCTGCTATCCCTGTCCACCCACAGAGGTTCATACCTGGGTGGATACCTGCCAGCACATGGTGGCTGGAAATAACCTTTAGCTATGTGCATAATGCTGAGTTTACTGAGCAAACCATATACTTTTTTGAGCACCTATAGTGAAAATTGAAAGCAAAAGTAAAAACTGAAATGAAAAACATTTAGTCTTTGCAGATAGTCTTTGCATGTGGTCACTACCCAGCATCTCACATCCACAGCTTACAGAGATGTACTGGCAGGTAACAGCACACAGTTTTACTGGGGTCTCACTCACTGTGGTGTTGGAAATCCTTCTTGGTTCACATGAAACTCCCAGTCAAACAGGCACCTCTTGTACCCCCTTCTCTAGCATCATCTGCATTATCATACAGTTGGGCCAGAAAACATTCCCGCTCACGAGGGCACTTTGCACTCCTATGCTTGTCCAACCCTCATACAGGGCAAGCAACTCTCCCATTAGTTGGTTTACAGTCCCTGTACCTCGAGCACTTGTCCCCCGCGGCCCCCCTAGATTCAGTTCCACCATCTAATTGAGGCATTCCCAATGGCCCCATGGGTAAAAACAGCAGGGAAGATCCAGCCTCTGTTAGTGACTTCCTTACTTCTAGCAGTGCACAAATGTTCAGAAAAAAATTATGACCTCAATCATATCCCACTCTCTCATCTTGTCTGGGGCTCCCACTCTTCCATTCTGCTGAACATGTAACATACATGTTACAAGCCCCCAGGTGCGTAGGTGCTTTATAATGGCGAGGATGAATGTTTTTTCCTCTGGTGTTGTCGAGGGACGTTTCCAGGGCAGGCATTTGATTGCTTCTCTCTGTGACTGCCCTCTTCGGTTGCCTGATACTATGGAACATATCTTACTGCATTGTGAAATGTATGCTAGCCTGCGTGTCAAATGGATCCTTCCCCATTTGAATTCAAACAGGAGTGACTGTCAGGCATTGATGAAATTGCTGGAAGGTAGGGACGAAATCATTACGAGGAATGTAGCTTATTTCCTTTTTAAGGTTCTAACATTACGGAAGGTGAGGAAGGCCCTTGCATCGAAGGAAGGTGGGAGGGGGGCTTCGGGATATGGACTCGATCCGGATCTCTGATTTTTGGCTTGAGCTGGGCACCATGTGTTAGGCGGTGCCCCGCCCGTGTAGCTGCAGCCAGCGTGGCCAACGCCACCCCGCAATAAGCGGGTGAATGCAGGAGCCGGCAATAGGAATGGTCGCTACAACCAAGGGGCGGAGCTACGCCCCGTCCGGAGGCCAAGGGGGAATCCCGTCCCGACGGAGGACGCAAGAGCTGACGCATCCAATTAGAGGAGGGGGGGGACCCGCCCTGCACGCAACAGCGCAACTCAGGGCAGGGACCTGTAAAGGTAACCGGCGGGGCCTGGAGCCCTCGCCGGTAATCGCTCTAGAGAGACTGGCCCCTGGAGAGTTTGGAGATATATAGCTGCCCTTGTTCCAAAGTGAGAGAGTCTGGATTGGAGTGACTGAGACCCATATATTTTCCCCCCTCCCTTCCCTGAAGCTAACCTGTGGTGAGTGAGTGCAAGTGATTGTTCTTTGTGTTGTACGTCTTGGTCAGTGAGAACGTAACCCTGAGACCCCCTGGAAAGTTCTTATCCGTTTACCTTTTACCTGTCTAGTTTGGTCCTAGCAGTAGCCTCACCTTACACTCTCCGTGCAAGATTGGAAGCCCCATCCCTCACTCCCCTTTTCCCCGTTTCCCTGTGCTCCTTCCCCCCCCCCCGGGTTTTTTTCCCTTCCCTTTTTCCTCCCCTCACCTGGTTCCACGGTTCCCTGGGTCCTGCGTATTTCCCCGAGTGTTTGGGGACTGGTTGGATTGTCTTCCCCTGTCCCTTGGGGCAATTGGCTTGCTCTCAGAGTCCCGATGATGAATCAGGTTGCCTTTTAACCACAAAGGAAAGCCTACCTGAGGGACCGTGTTCCACCAGAGAGACACTTGATCGAACGAGGCAGCCACCCCTCCCCCTGTGTTAGTGGACGCTTGTGGGCTCCCTCCCTGACTACCCCTGTTCTCCCCATTTGTGTTAACCTTCCCCTCCTATTCCTGACACCATGGGTTCCTGATTTGTCTGTATGTTGAGCGTATGTTTTGTTTTTATGTTAGTGTGATGGCTAGTCTACACACTTAAATAAATATTATTATTATACATGTTCCATATGTGTTTTACATGTATAAAACCTACAAGGGGTATTCTACACAAGGGCTTAGGGACTGGTGCATAGAAAATCAGGAGACCCCTTGAAACACACAGGTCTCACATGCCTACAAAATAATGATTCTTAATTCTCGTTTCAGAGATTTTCTTTCCATGTTTCAGCCCTAGGGCAACATACCAGATTCACAGCCCTGCAGGCTCAAGTCCTTTTTATCCAGTTGCAAGCCATACTGTCCTGCCAAGAGCCAATATCAAGCACAGTTTTTTGTGTAAATAAAGATGGCACTTGTTTACTGTCAGTCAGTCACAGACACTCTTCACTGAGATCATCTGCTAATTTCAAAACAGGTCAGTTAACAGCCAGAGGATAGTGCCTTTTGCAATCAATAACAGCCTAGGCAGGATTTGAAGAGACGCTTACAAAACAAACAAGCTCCCAACTGGGAAAATATACCGCCCCCACGAACAGAAAGAGGTAACCTGTTAAAATTAGCACGGACATCTAGTTACATTTAGGAGTGGAAGTTACTTGTAGTCCTGTTTTGGCTTTGAACAAGAGAAAAGCAGCTTCACAACATGTGAACCAAAAACCAGGGATTTAACTTTGACGTTTAGAACAATTTGCAAGCAGATTTTGTTTGTTTGAGATCATTAGTGATCACTTTCTTCTAGTAGGATTTCATAGCAAGTGTGCAATAGCCTCCAGCTGTTTTTAAACAGAAACAATGAACTGCCAAAGAAAGACAGCTGGTGGGGGGGAATCCATGTTTTAAAAATACTTATTGAAGTCAAATACGTGGAGCAGAAAAGAACAGGCAGATTTTCTGAGGTGACCTTAAAAAATATTGGGACTAAACTAGCCCTGGTCCAACATGCTCTGAAGACACATGTTTATCATGGCAGCCCCTTGTTTATCAACTCTCAGCAATCATACACCCTTAACCCCGTCACCTAAAGTATAATAATGCAGGTGGCTTCCACTTAAACACACCACAATGTAAAGAATGAAATCTCTGTCCATTAAACCCAAACTGATCTAATTATAGGAAATCAAAACCAAATGGGTTTTCAAACAAGAGAAATATGAGTTTGTTCGCAGAGATAATAAAGCATGGTGTGCCAATACTCTAACACAGCATTCAGATGCACAATACCGTCATCAGGAGACTAACAGACAACTGATGAAAGACTAGATTTAGCAATCACAACTTTCAACAAAGATTCACAGACATCACCTTGGTCTAAATGTGAAAGGAGAACAACAAAGGAAGCAAGCAAGATAAATCTAGTTTAATCCTACAAAATGAGAACTAAAATATTTTTCCCAAGCTGGTGTAGCTGAGAAGGGCAAAGTCTCCCTTTTAAAGTTAAAACTGTTTTTCTTTCATTCAGAACCAATTTAAGGCCAGGCCTGAGGAGAGTTAAGGATTAGCAGGGAGCCTGAATTAGTTTCACAGCCACTACAGGTTTTGAGTTACTGTTTTCTAGCAGAACTCAGCCCAATCAGGTTATTACTCTTCACAAGGGAGTAATTAAATGTATCATGAAACATGAGCCTACACTGACTTAATCAACATGCATGTTTTCTTTCAAAGGTAGGGATTAAAATGGGACACCTAATTTTTGACCTCCCAACCCCTCCTTTAATATAAAATTTGAAGTGTTTCCACATATTTAATGTAATGAGTAAAACCAGAAACATCTTTCCAGGTATTTTCAAGAATGCAGTAAAGTTTGGTAAAAAAAGAAATGGATGTTGCACACTGCAACTTCAAGTCGGTTTGGAAGCCACAACTTACAAAAATTGACAACAAGGGCTTCCACAGATGTGTATTAATGTGGGATGCATTTGACGGTACATTGTTCATCTTAATTTCTCTTAATTCACAAAGCTTCAGAAAAGGAGGAGGTGGGCTGTCCATTGCCAGCGTAACATGGAAAAGCTGCAGGAAGGATTCGGAACGTAACTAGTAGGGGCGGGAAACCGGTAAAATCCGGTATCCGATAATGCCGGTACCGGGCGTACCGGCATTAATCGGATTCGACCCGGTAATCCGGACCGGGTACCGGATTCCGGATTTTTTTTTTACATTGCAGCCATTTTAAAATGGCTGCAATGTAAAAAAACTTAAAGCCCCAGCAAAAAAGTTTTTTTAAAAAAAACCCTCCCCGAGTCAAGGCTGCGCGGGTGGAAGGGGGGACACCCCCCACCCACCCTGCCCAGCCTGGATTTTTGTTTTAAAAAAGACCCAGAGGCGAGCCCACCCCCCAGCACCAGCGGCCGCGGCGTCC
>QEPC01012389.1:1341252-1353523 GCA_003113815.1 Sphenodon punctatus
CCCCCCTCTCACTGAGGGAGAAGGCCCTACCCCCCTCCACCAACTTCCCCCACCCCCAAACCCCCCACCCCTCTCTGCCAGAGGGGCATCCTGAACACCCTCCCCCACCTTTCCCCACCCAATTCACTTTTCCCCCTTCCTCCCTAGCCCATATCTCCCCACTTTTAACTAGAGTACTTTTCCCCATAACCTTCAATAAACCCCCCTCAATCACAATTTCCCACCTCTGGCCATGCCCAAGGGCCATTGGGTGTGGCCCTTAGGCGCGCTGCCCGCGGAGTGCGCCTGTGGCGCAGCCAGGCCACCAGCTACCTTCAGCCCCTCTGGGCCAGAAGTCTCCTCTGGAGTGTCGGCCTCGCCCCTTCCTCCAACCGGGGGAGGTGGTGATGGAAGCAGGGGCTGGCAACTCAGTTTGATGGGGCCTGCCCTGGCCCTGCTGCTCACACTGCCGCCGCTGCCCCAACCCCCACCAGGTCTGTTGTTGGTGTTGCGGGTGGGGGGAGAAAGGAGATGTCCCGCAGCTGGGCCACCGGCTGCCTTTAGCCCCTCTGGGCCAGAAGTCTCCTCTGGAGTGCTGGCCCCACCCCTTCCTCCAACTGGGGGAGGGGGTGATGGAAGGGGGGGATGAGGTTTTTCAGAGCTCGGTCCTCTCTCAAAGTCAATAGCAAAACTTACATTGACTTTAATGGCAGGGGATCATCTTGTCAGTCTCTTCTTGATACATTTTGGAGCGTTCAAATGCCCTACTGTGATTTCTGCTGCTGCGCTGCTTACCTTCCAGCAGAGAAAGCATGCAGGAGAGACGATAATGCACCAGCAGAAACTCAAGACTATACCGCTCAGTTATGTTCCCACAATACTTTTGAGATGCATCATTTTACACTATAACAAGTTTCTAAAGAGCAAGACAACACATTCCAGGGAAAAAGGAGTGGATTTCAACAGACTGATGTTTTTCCTTCCCCTCCTCTCCCCTTTGAAGTTTACTTTTCAGGCTAAACCCAAAGAGAGGAACGGACTCTCTCTGATGGAGCAGAGAACACACAAAAAGGAAAACCAGTAGTTATATGCACCAAAAATACTATAGCTTTGTTTCCAAAAAGCAGAGCCCATGTACCAAAACATCCCACCGACTCTCTTACAGGTGCACTAGGGTTGCTAGGTGTCCCATATTTCAGAACCCCACAGCTCTACACTGTCCCTTTAAAAAAAAAAAAGCAAGCAACAAAAATATCTGGGTGCTCCTAATGGTACAAAATGTTGAGTCCCTATACCTTTGGACTTTCTGGGCCACTATCAAATTGGCTGAGATTGGGTGGTGACAGAGGTGGGCAAATGGTGGCCCTTGGGCACCTGAACTGTGGCTCTTCTCAAAAGTGGCTTCCTGGGGCTGTATCCATGTGGCTCCATCAGGAGTAAGAGAAGACAAGCTGCCATTTTGGCCACTGGAACCTCATGGGGACCATAGAAGCAGGAGGGCCTGCCTGGTGCTGCTATTGCTGTTGCTAAACCCACTAGACTACCTGGGAGCCAGAGCTTTGATACACATGTGTGTAGGGGGAAGCCACACTGGAACATAATATGTATACTGCCCCATCCCTGGCTGTGGAGGGTGTGGAAGCTGTGGGGAGAGAAGGGGCTGCTTCTTTGCTGTGCTGGGATCTGCCTGCCACTCACTGGAGTTCCCTCCCACCCAATCAGGTATATAGCCAGGGCCTGGGGCCCTTTGGGTGTAAGACCTTGGAAAGCAGCCGAAGGGAGACACCAAAAGGTGTTGCCCGTTGGTGGGGCCGTGCGTGGGCATGGGCGCCCCCCTACGTTTGGACAGACTGACAGCATGGAGGGGTACAAAAGTTTTATACAGCAGCAGACCTCCCTGGACAGCTTGACAGGGTTGGGGGCTTGGAGCGTGGCGGTGATATGGAGAAGAAAAGGAGTCGTGGAGTTTCCTCCCCTGCTTCGGAAGAGCAGCTCCCAGCTAAGGTCATAAGAAACTCAGAGAGGGATTTGGTAAGTGGAATCTTCTACTCCCAGAATCGTTTTGCTTGTCTGGTTGACCCTGAGGAATCCCAGGAAGTTTTGTTGAAAGATGAATCCCCCCAGGACAGTGATCCTGCCCTGGCGCTGGGTAAATTGGCCTGGGCTATGAGAGACACCTCGATGAAGAACTATCTCCTATATCAGACTGGACTTATAGCCAAGACTATTGAAGCCCTTTTTTCTGGGTTCACAGAACTCAGTGGCTCTTTTGGAACAGTTCGTCGACAGTTGAGTGAGATTATGGACAAGCTCCTAAATGGCCCTGATAAAGGGTATTTGGATCTGTCTCAGACTAGATTTCAACCCCAAGGCCCAGACTATGTTGCAATGCGATCTGTTCATACTCAACTGCAGAAGCCCCTTAGGAGGGTTCCTGCAGTAAGGGAAAAGGAGGTTCTTTTGTTTATAGGTAAAGATTATAATGGGGTAGCACGTTTGGGAATCCTTGGGAGATGTTATCTCTCATTTATCTACATTGTTGAGGATTCCAATTCCTGTGGGTTCTATTTTGGGATTTGATCGACTCTCCCGTCAGCACTGGGCTTACCGGTTGTGTGTTTGTTTTACGACACACAATTGGGTAAAAGCAATCTTCAAGGCTAGAAGTATTTCTTGACTAGGGGGATTTCTATTGACCGAGTATGGGGGTACGATTATGAATCCTATGGTAATCCACGTGTTCTTAACCCAGTTTGTTTGTTGTCTTCCCCCAGTATGGTCCCTTTAGGTGTCTGCCCCCTGGCCCCTATGGCTGGGTTTGTGAATTCAGCTGAGCCCTCTGTGAGGGGTCAGAGGCTCGGCTTGCCCCAGTTGCTTCAGTAAAATTGGTTGATTTAGCCCTCGAACCATTACAATCTATGGAGGCCATTAAGGAGACATGGAGATGTCAGGAGACTCCGATACTGGAACAGGGTGTTGCTGTAGGACAACCCGAGACCCAATATAGTAAGCTAGATGGGCTGCTGGGGTCAGTTCCTCCCACCCTAGATTTTGTTAACAGGGTGGGAGAGTTCCTTCTGGGAGATGGAGACTTGGCGGATTCTGCTTGATTGGGGGAGATGTTCCAAACTCTGCCAATAACTGAGCAGGATAGTCTCCTTACTAGGCTGGGGCGGCTTGATAACTTCAGTAGAGGGTCAGGTGTGGAATATGGAGCCCCTCATTTGGTGGTCGGAAAGAAACTACGTTCCCTTGTTCAAGATGGTGAGCTCTGAGCTGCAGCTCGAGTATTGGATCCGGCTGAACAGGGCTCACCTCCCCACAATAACATCAAGGAGATGGATAAGTCGATTGGGAATGATAGTGTCAGGGTGGACCAGGGGGGCTATACAGGTAATTGGGGTACAACCAGCAATGTAGCTGTCCTGGATCCTACTCAAAATACAATAGAACCTTTAGTATTATCTGCCTGAGGGCCGAGTGTTTATCCCCATGGCAAAAGGTTGATGTAACTGGGGGTGGTCTGGCCCAATCTATTTCTGGGCTACTGTTTCATGTTGTTTCCTGGAATATATCTGGTTTTAGGCCCAAGATCTATGATAAGGACTGGCTCGAATTTTTGTATAAATTCAATCTGGTGTGTCTCTAGGAGACATGGATTAGGGACGATGACCCATTAGGACTGAAGGGATTTGACATTTTTTTACATGGCGGTCTTAAGAGGGGGATTTGAGGTCGTATATCTGGGGGCCTTGCTTATTTAGTGAAAAGGACTAGATCCAATTTAATTACCCTCATTAAGTCAGAGAGGCCCGAATTACAGGTAGCCTTATTTGGCTTGGGAAAAGCCTCTCAGGATCAGTATGTTTTAATTAATGTGTACATTCCTCCAGTCACCTCCATATATTATCGATCAGATATTTGGGGAGCTTTGGAAGGGGAGATTCTTAGACTGGAGGAGCTTTATCCACGGGCTATTATGGTTCTACTTGGGGATTGGAATGTCCAGTTTGACAAGTACAGTCTTGAGGGGCAAGACCCAGGTCCCTCTGGGACTTCGTTGGACAGGGATTTTGTTGGGAACTATAATCCCAAGCGCCTCCTTGAGGGACTTCTCTGCAAATTTGACCTTAGGGTCCTCAATGATGGGTTTATAGACAACCCAGTTGAGAGATTTACTTTTATTTGACCTAAAGCCTAAAGTAGGAGTAAGATAGATTGGATTTTGGTTGATGCTCATTATGGGTGTAGAATTGGGCAAGTTACGTCAACTCTTAGGCCAGAAAGCGATCACGTGGCTCTAGCCTTATACTTGGGAGAAGAGGACCCCATAATCGCGACTACCCAGTATGATAGCGATGGGATAACAAGGGTTTTGAAGAAGGTGTCTCCCTCAGCCTTGATTCAGGAGCTTAGTAGGGTCCAATCATCACAATGTATTTTACATCTAATTTCAAGGATGGAGTCTCCTGTGACACTGATGAATTATTTCATGCATTTGAGGAAATATTACAATTGCTGTTGGATTCTCTTCTTGTTGGGGCTAGGTGTCAAACCAAGGACCTTGGTTGTCCATGGTTTGACGCCGAATGTAGGCATACCAAAAGCCGCCTTACATTTTTGAGGAAGAAATGGGTCAAGGTCCAGACAGATGCTTCAAGAAAAGAGTTTGGGGTATGGAGGGGAGTTTATTCTAAGCTCCTGAAAAGTAAGAGGGCTGCTCACTATAACAAGCAGTGGACTAGGATGAAGGTAGACTTTTCCACCGGCAATAGTAGCCGCTTCTGGTCTTCGCTGAATGCTATAATTAAACCAAGAGCTGACGTTGGAGGCCAGGAGATTCCCAGCACTGATTGGGAATCCTTTTTCGGGGATCTATATGCTGAGCGTCAGGTGGGGGAGAAGGATTTATCCCCTCAATTGGATGGGGGGGGGGTTTCCTGGGGATGGGATTTGGAGGACTTTTCACAGCATTCCTCAAGGCTATTCTCAAGTTAAAATCTAGTAGGGCCCCAGGGCCCGATTGCGTCACGGCTGAGATCTTGCAGACAACCCCAACTTGGTGGGCCAGGGTTCTTTCAATCCTTTTTTTTCAGACAGGCAAGGCCGGTAGGGTCCCCTGTTCCTGGATGCAAAGTTTTATAAGTACCTATCTTTAAGAAAGGGAAAAGGCGAGACCCTTCATGTTACAGACCCATCAGTCTTCTATCAATGGTGGGTAAGTTGTTTGCACGGGTTCTTCTAACTCACCTGGAGCAATGGGCAAGCGAGAGGCCTTGGTTCCTTTGGAACAATTTGGTTTCGCGAAAGGCAGGTCCACGAAAGATTGCGGATATATTGTTCAGCACCTTATGCACAAGTATTATAAGGTTAGGACGGGTCAGCTGTATCTTGCCTTTGTCGATTTGACAAAGGCATTAGATACCGTACCGAGGGCAAGACTTTGGGTTAAGCTCAAGGTTTTGGGTGTAGAGAGTAGACTAGTTGCTTCTATTATCCAACTGTACTCAAACAATGAGGCAAGGGTTAAGATGGGGAGGGGGCAGTGCAAGGGAACACAGATCCCAATCAGGAGAGGTGTTCGCCAAGGGTGTGTTTTGGTCCCCCTCCTCTTTAATCTCTATCTGTCGGACTTGACTACCTACATCAGGGTGGAGGAAACCCATGCCCCAAAGGTAGGGGATACCTTTGTGTGTTTTATTCAATTCGCAGATGATATAGTTCTCCTTTCGCAAACTGAAAAAGCTATGAGAAAAGCGTTGGATGTGTTTAGCCAGTTTTGTCGCATAAATGGGATGGAAGTGAATGCCTCCAAATCCAAAATTATGGTTTGGGGAAAAGGACTTGCTCCCCAAGTGGGTGACAAGTTTTGGCAGGATGGCTGTGGTTAAGTCCTTCAATTAGTTAGGAGTTATATTCTCAAATCGGGGGTCTTGGAACCTTCACTTACAAACCAGAGTGGGGAAGGCAACTACGGCAGTTAGAGCTCTGACTAAGGCGATGTACCTATCTAAGGGGGTTCCCATTTCTACCTTCCTGAAAGTTTATCAAGCCAAGGTCCCTCCAGCCCTGGGTTTTGGGATGGAACTTGTCCCTTCTCCTAATACTTCTCTTGGAGAGGGTACAAAATATGTTCCTGAGATGTTTGATACGAGTAGGTCCTAGCGTTCCCAGGGCTGTGTTGAGGGCCGAAACCGGCACTCTATCAATCCAGGCACTTTCCAGGATGGCATTTGTGAGGTATTGGGTGAGGTTGCTAAAGCAACAGGAGGCAGCCCTTATCTTGGGTTGTCTCAAAGAAGAGCTGTTGTCCTCAGGCCCTAGAGGCTATCCTTGGGTTGTTTATCTGGGGCAACTGATAAAAGAGTTGGGGTTTTCGTTTTAGCTACTTTCAAGGGAAGAGCTTGGTAGCGATAAAACCCGAGATTTGTGGTAGGATCCAAGATATAGCCCAACAGGAGGATATGACTATTTTGCGGTCCTGGAGGGTAGCTCCGTGGTTGAGTCATATTAAGCTGTTTCCCTCCTTTGAACCCTATTTGGATCAGTTGACCAATCCTAGATTGCGGTGGGCATATACACAGTTCTGCTTCCAGCTTGTCCGGACAGCAGTAACAGAGGGTAGACAACAACAGATCTCTTCCAAGCAGAGGCTTTGCTCTTGCTTTATGGGAGAGATTGAGTCTATGAACCACTTTGTTTTGAGATGCCCATTATTTTATGATCTGTGACTAGCATGGCTTGCTCCCCTGCTAGCCAGTGGCACTTCTTTTGAATCTGAGGGATGTTATCAGTATCTGCTTATGTTGACTCAGGAGGAAGCCGTTAAGGCCCTTGCTTCCTTTAGTCTTCTGGCATCTAGAAGAAGGGCTCTGTCCCAGGAACGGTAGTGGATTCTCAGAACAGTTTTGGGGGTAGATCGAACGACAGTTTAATTTTATTTTCTTGTATATAGGTATTATCCTGTTAATTATTTTGGCTCATGGCCTTGTGTTTTGTCCTATACATGAGTATTTTACTAATTGTAAAGTGACAATTGTTGCTGCTGTTATGTGATGTGAGATGTTTGGATTTATTTATATGGTTATGTATGTATGGTTGATTGTTAAGTGATATTGGTTGCTGACATGTATCATTGTTAGGTATCAAGTATAGTTATAGCGGAAGCTGATACCAATAAAGTAAAGCAAAGCAAAGCCCCATCCCTGGGATTGGGGGGGAGCGGGGGGAGACGCTGCAATCAATGTAATAATGCATCTTGTGACTCTCAAGAGATATAAAAATGTTGGCATGCAGCTCTTGGGCTTGGAAACTTTGTCTACTCCTGGGGCGTGAGATCAGATGTTACAAAAGCGCCAGACACGTGCGCAGGGTGATTGGATAAGCCTGCTTTCCATGACGAGTCAGGCTATAAAGTGGCTACTATAGATGTGCAGCAGTTTCTTCAGCTTATATTATATTTTGCTAAGTCTTTAGAACAAAGATCCTTTCATTGGAGCAGGGTCTCCTTTTAATATCACTGGTGTATTATGCATTATTGAGGATCCATAGTCACAAACGCAAAAATACTCACACAATCAATACAACTGTCAAATTGTTTTGTTCCACTGACACAAACAGCTTGATGTTAGAACTCAACCAATTTGTCAATACTAACCACCATGGAAACAAAATAATTTCAGGGAAATAAGCTGTGTTGTTTTCAAACAAAACCATTGCCAAGAAAAAGCATCTTATCTGTCCAGAGTAGGTTTTTAAAGTGTAATGGCAGCAGAGATCTAGAGAAGATTTCCATCAACTTTCCATCTTGCACCTGACCATATTTATTGGTTTCAGTGGACTCCCTCTTCGGTCACATTTCAACAAATAGTTCATTTGATGTAGTGGGGCCTTGAATCCATTTTATCCTGAACACACAGAGTGCTCAACTGACATTCATGAGTAGAAAGAAATACATACTCTTGAAAAATCAGAACACGTATTTCCCTTCGGTTTGTATTTCCAAGTAACTGTTCATGTGAACAATCATCAGTGCGAGGGTAGCAACCATGGTTCAAGGATTGTTACATCTCAGCTCGGGGGGGGGGAGCGGGGACCAACTCAGCGCTACTCAGTTACTTTACAGCGTTGATCTCAGCACTATTAATGTGGAACCATTACTTTGAAAGAATTAACCCAAAGTAGTTACTTGGGTTTACTCCTGTTTATCAGACCACAACCTCCATCAACACCAGACAAGCTGGTAGGTGGCTAGGAGGACTCTCCAGCTCAGCCTCGCTAGAGCAATTAAAAAAAATAAAATAAAATGAATATGTTTGGGTTCTTCCCCCCTCGGGACTTCATTTTAGAAACCTCCATTAGTTCTTTCTAGGTAGAGATCGAAAACTATGAAGGTTTTTTATTTGGGTACAACTAACAAAGCAGAGGTAACTTTCTCTGAACATCATGGATCCACTGAGAAACCCATACAGAGACACAACAAAAATACAGTAGGTGACATCCACTCTCTCATAACTTGCTGAGCACACCATGGCAGGTCTGTGACGATCTTTTCATTGCCCTCTTATTAGTCCAAGTACTGGTCTTACATGAGTGACCATGAAAAATCCTCTCAGTAAAAATATTTTCAAGTGCTGGACTGTTTGTTTTTTTAAATCTGCTAATAGTTATTCTTGAAAGCTCAAAACAGTTCTGCATTTAGCTGCTTTGATCATTTATCTACCTCCTTCGAAAATTAAGGCTGAGAAAACTTAGTGCAAGTTATTTACCTTTTGTTCCTTTTGAGTGGTTTAGAGTTGATTGACGCAGGTTTGTAATGAAAACCCATGTGAAGCTCTGAAACTAAAACATGCAACCTCTCAAAATAATGGCTCTCCATGTCAAGAGACAGATACCCAGGTTCCAAAATTTCAGGTCTACCTCAACTTAGGTTTCACGTATTCCTAGGTTAAAAACAGCCGAGAGTTGTCAGGACATAAATTAATGCCCTTATTAAGGCAGTTACTGTCATTTTTATCACCTAAACTTATGAGATAATAAGCACATTTTTCTAAAATGAAATCAGAATTAAGCCAGAAACCAAAACTATTTATCTTCCATATTTGTAACAAGCATTTGTAGAGCTGGTGGGAATGTTTGATTATTTAAAGAGAAAAAAAAGATTATGTTCTCCCCTCACCCAAAAAAAGTCATTTTAACCATCAGACAATTGAAAAATATACTGTATTAATCCAGTATTGGGGTAAAACAGATCCCAATTAAGTCACAATTTGAAAAAAATTAATGCAATTGATTTGAAAATGGCCGCAATCCCAAGCGGGATCCGCGTTGAGATCCGAGCAGGTCCACAATCCCTATGGAAATGCGTGCGATTTGCACACATGTGCAGGATGCGCGCAGCATGTGCGGAGCATTGGATTACCCCCACTGACTCCAGTTTAACATAAAAAATGTAAATATTATTACGAGTTATTGTTTGTGGTACAGATACCCAACACAAAAAGGTATTTGGGGTCAAGAGTACCCAAAGAGTACCCAAACGTAAACCGTAACATCCCACAATTACGTTTTTAGAACATAACATATACAGAAACTGCAAAGTGATAACTGCTGCATACACACACTTTAAGGATTGTTATGGGTAATTTCAGACTTTCTGACAGGGCCAAAAGCCTGAGGGCATAGAAAAAAAATGGAGGGGTGAAAATGACACCATATACTTAAGTTGAGCATCCCCCGCCCCAAACTGCATGTGGGTATGTGGACAAGAACATTGCTGAAGGTTCACACTATGAGAGTGTTAACTGCTGTGTAAACATAAACAGAATGGCAGTTGGTAAGTAAACTTTTCAAATGGGGCATAAATGACCCCAATTACCTTATAGTGATAGTTTTTTGTAGACACAGAAAATGACATTATGAAAACAAGACAAAATGCTAAATTGTCCTTATCCTACTTTTAGAACACTTAATAGAAATAACAGGTTCTGATTTAAGCATTTTTTTAATAAGAAAAATTGTTTTATAGTGTGTCTGGGGTGAATATGACCCCGCCCCCCCAGTACCTTAGGTGTACAGTGCTTTCATTTCCCCATTCATTACAGCTATAGTCAAATTTACCCCCAATACCATATTAGTGAAATTCTTTTTGAAAATTACAGAAGGGCGGGGGGGGGGGGGGGGGGGGGGGAGAGAGAAGAGATAAACCAACATAGGCAATTAACCCCATTACTGTTGCTTTTAAAAAAAAGTGTACCCCTTCTGGGCCTGACTGTCCCCATAATTCATCTGAGGGTTAAAAGCTCGATCAGTGCTTTCCTGCTAAACAGCTGTTGAAAACCTATGCAGGATTGTTATTTGGGTACAAATAATAAAAGCTGACATTGGCCAGAATAATCATCTCATATTAAATATTGGGAGAATGTGGTTATCATGTTGGTCCCAAATGCAAAAAATTGAGATATAGTCCAGATGTTATCTTCTATTGGACCCAATTTTCACTGGCAAAAATAAGCAAGCTTTTCAGAAACACTGACATTTCCCCAGTAATATAAAAAGTCAGGGTCCTGTGTGGCTCAAAAGATTGCACACTCTAACAGAAATTGGTCCAGCAAAAGATATAATCTGAACTACTCTGTCTCTGTCAATATTTAGGAATTTGATACCTTTCAGTCATCTAAAACGCCCAATAGTCTGCATTACTAACGAGGGAAGTGAGAGCTCTTCACATATGGGCAGCTGACACACAAGAGGAAGGATGCCAGGGGTTGTCCTAGTGAAACACGGAGGACAGTCACAGTCCATTATAAGATTTGTTGCCCTTTTAATGTGAAGAACTGAGGCCAGTGCACTGTCTGGTTGCTCTATCAGCACTGCAGGTTGAATTCTCAGATCCCCACAAAAACAGGTTTCATTTTTAGTCATGGTACATTACAGCTTACAAGTCACACTAGCTTTCCCTCTGAACTGTGGCAGACATCAGGAGCCTCAGGAAGATCAAGAAAAAGAAAACAAAAGGAGATTTGTCCAGGAAGAATAGCAAAACCAATGGGAAGCCATAATCCGTAGAGTTAAAGTATTATGTGTTTTGTTTCTCATGCAAAACACACAGCGATTAAAAGATTAAATCGGTATTGTAAATGGGCACTTCCTTTCCTAATTGGCTTCCCCTAAGCAATCTCTTTACAAGACTAAAGAGGGAACAAGTATTTTTTAAAAGCTCATACTTTTTTGCTTTAGAACAGAGAGAAGAAGTGCTTTCTGCTGTTGCCACCAACATGGATAAAAATGTATAGATCTCAAAAAAATGAACAAAACAAAAAAAATCCACTAGCTTGACGTCACCTGCCAGACAAAAATGATGGCGGCGGTGGCAGCACTTAGGAGCAGATTTCACCGCTGTAAGCGGTGCCCACAGCAGGGCCAAATCCCCTTTACTTTGATTTCTCAGTGAAGGTAACTTAGGTCACGTTGCCTGCTCTACGATTTCAAACAAAACCCCTTTTCTTTTCTCACTGCCTCTTCAAATCCTAGACTCAGTTACAGAAGAAGGTCTCTAGGAAAGGGATGCAAATTGATTGATCCAACACTGCTAGGATATGGAAATAAATGTTCTCACCCCTACTATTTAGGAGCCTTAGATCGAGGAGCATAATTTATTTATTTATTTATTTATTTATTTTGTAGATTTTTATCCCGCCCCATCCTGCCATGCAGCTCGGGGCGGCTAACATCAATCATAAAACAATTAAGAACAATTTAAAATCTAAATATAAAATATCTCAATAAAACAGGGTAAAAAGGACAGTGATAAATAAATAAACGGGTGGGGGATTAAAAACTCCCCCCCCCCACCCTCCCTCCCAAAGGCCTGGGCAAACAGCCAGGTCTTACAATTCTGCCGAAATGTTAAAAGGCTTGGGGCCAGGCGAGCTTCCTCCGGAAGGGAGTTCCACAGCCGCGGCCCCACTACCGAGAATGCCCGCTTCATCGTGGCCCCCCGCTTCACGCGGGGGACCTCCAAGAGGGCACCCCCGGCGGACCGCAGGAGCCGTTCCGGGGCGCGAAAGGCGAGGCGGTCCCTAAGGTAAGAGGGGCCAAGGCCGTATAGGGCTTTATAGATCATAACTAGGACCTTGAACTTGGCCCGGCACACTATAGGCAGCCAGTGCAGCGCTCGGAGCACCGGTGTAATGTGCTCCCGACGGCCCGTCCCCGTAAGAAGACGAGCCGCCGCATTCTGCACCAGCTGCAGCCTCCGGGCCAAGAACAAGGGAAGCCCCACGTAGAGCGC
>QEPC01012389.1:1367530-1389537 GCA_003113815.1 Sphenodon punctatus
CGAGCCACCCTCCTCCCCACCCAACCCTCCCAGTAACTTGAATTAGTCTTGTATACTCCTCTCTTGCGACTCATTACAGTGAGCAGTGACTTAACTGAATTAAACTTATGCCTTAAACTAGGCTTCACATATCCAAGACCGCCTTTCCTTTGCAACTCCTGCGGTCGGTCAGGAGCACTTTCTTGCGGGTACCACCTGCCAATCTTGTTCATACGACAAGGGCCCGCAGACAGCCATTCTCGGTTGCTGCGCCAATGTTATGGAACTTCCTTCCCCCAGAGATCCGTCAGAGCCCAAGCATTTTCCGGATGCAGTGTAAAACCTCTTTTTGGCAGGGGGGGCTAGGAGTTAAGAGGGGAGGGTTTGGGGGTGAGCATGGGTTTTTCATGGAGGCTTTTTAATGGGGTTTTATTGTATTTTTATTATGTGTGTTTTTATTCCGTAAACTGCCCTGAGCCTTAGGGGGCAGGCTAGGGTAAAAATATTAATAAATAAAAATGCCCTTTTGCTTTTTGCACTCTCTCTGCATATTGGGGTGTGTTCTCATGAGCTTCTTTAACCAGAGCTAGTTACTCTGGAATGACTAATGCACTTGAGCCACACTTCTGGGGAGACTTGTTCTACTTACATTTAACCACACTTTAACCAACCTGGATCATGAGAGCAACAGGGTGACTAATGTGTGCTAAATGGTTTATTGGGGGTTCTTTAATCAGGAGGACCTGATCATGAGAACACACCTACCAAGTAATATGTGGAAAACTAAAAGAAAGTAGATCAGAAATGGAGACAATGGCTACTTGCACACGAGACAGAAGGTGGTGGTGGGCAACTGCCATGAGCCAAATTCATGACAGGGGGATCATGTGAAGTCCTGCTCGCATGCGCAGGGTTTTTGACGTCTTTAGCCCATTTCTGCCATTTCTGATTTTAAGCCCCACCTCCACTGTCAATGAAATCACGGCAGATTATCAGCTAAAGATGCTAAAAAACCTTGCGCACACAAACGGGACTTCACATGACCCCCGTTATGATTTTGGCTTGCAGCAGTTCCCCTCTCCTGTGCAAGCAGCCAATGTTAAGTCCAGCAATTCTCAACTTATTCTTGGGTGGCCCCATTTTTAGATATAATCCCATGATTTAGACAGCAAAGATTTGCAGGGTATATCAACTGGGATTATGACCCCCCTCGGCAGATGATGTGATTCACTTAGGATCCTTTGGTTTACCTACTTATCACCAATACTAAGACAATTTTTTAAAAAAAAAAGTTTTGCTAACCCAAATGTTCAGAAGACAGCATTTTTTCCCACTTGTAACGCCAGCATTAAAGATGCCAGGAAAGGTCTGCCAGTGGCATTTTTAAATATAACAGGGGGAAGGAAGCTTGCTGTGTGTTTCATAATATTGATTATCAAGTCAGCCTCTCACAATGTCATTGCTAATTATATTTACCAGAGTGGTTAGATCAGGCAAAAGTGAGTTCTCTTCAATTTTACACAGCTCACCAGATTCTCTCAAATACTGCTGTTCAAAACTAAGGTATTTACTGATTTCACTTGACAAAAATAACTAACACATTGAGAAGTTTTAGGAGACTGTTAAAAATCATCATCCAATTTTAGTTTATAAAGCATCCCCTGGGTGGAGTGTGAAAATGACCTTGTCCTAGTTGATCACTGGAATATTTTGCCCTCAGGCCTCTCTCACGTCAATACATTATCAGGGTACAGGATGTGGTAGAAACACAACATTGCTTTAAAATTGCATCTGTGTATTTAAAGAACACCACAAAAAACAAATACTGTCCCTATGTTATTTCAACCCTCAGAAAACGTAACATGTATTAATAATTTTTTTAAAAATCTGTTCAGTTTTATGTCCAGTTTGAATTTCCACTAAGCTCTCTTCGTTCTTGAAAGTGTTCTCTTTAAAATACAAAGCAACACTTAAACAGTAAATGCCATCTCTCAGCTCAGCTTTTTTATTCTTTTGAATCAACAGTCTCTCTTTACTGAACAGGATTCCGAGTCTATAGACTGTTGACTGATGCTAATGGGAAGTACAGCTTAGAGTGTGCTTCGCCATACTTGCGTTTGCTTGAAAACTTTTACACCATGTCACATCTTCGCACCAAGTTGTAAAAGCATTCCCCAAAGTTGTAAACAATTGCTTTGCAGTTCAGTTGCAGATCATGCATCCTGGGTAAAGTCACAGGTAACCATTACCCAGATATGTTCTATACAAGTACAGTTACAGAAGTTTATGATATTACACGGATTAAAACTAGTGACATGACACTTCTATTAACCCTTGTCCACAGACAGTCTGGAGATTGGAAAGAACAGAAACAGCTTTCAGTTCCTACCATTTCAAGATACCATTTGTTCAAGTAATAAATGCCTGGTGGTTCTGTCGCACCTTAACTGGTACTTCCTATTACTGTAGTTAGGAATTATTCAAAGTGCTTTCCTCCCTCTTCTCACAGGTAACACTTACTGAAATTAATAGGTATCAAACACAAAAATAATTAATTCCAAGTCACAAGTTTTATCAATTTATTTTAAACTCCCATAAGGCTTAGCACAAGGATACATATTTAGCAGACAGCATGTCGTGGTTTCAACATTTCAAAAATTGGCATTTTTGGAGGAGTCAAATACACTAGATAAGTCAATTGAGCTTCTCTGACAATTAGTTTTATAACTATAACTAATAGGCAGCTTTCTGCATTCACACTTTTCACCACACACTACCCATGGCTTGCTAGTCTCCATCTTTATACAAATCAACCTTTCTATCAAGCATTGTACAAGTCCATTTTCCCTTATTAAGCAGCTTGCTTTTTCCATTGTAAACTCACAATATAGCACAAGGCTAGTTATAAATGGATGCACTGGTAGACTCATACAAACCTTTTTACAGCACGGAGTTCTAGGAAGCGGGGAAGGAGAAAGGTAAAAGCATTTAAGGACATGAATAAGCATAGCACATATAGAGAACTGCCCCCTGTTGTATGAACTCCTGTAAAAAATCTACCCTACCCAAGTTATGGGTAATCCCAACATTTAAAAAACAAGCTTTTAAATTCATAGTTAGGGTGAATTAATTATTTGTAATATTTTCACATTTCCCAGATCTAATAATATCACCATACCTTAAGTCCTATACTTTCAACTTATTACTTCACCACATCACATCACTATTTTGCACCCTCTCTATATCCTCCCCCCCCTCAAAATCATCACCCCCTCATCTTGAAAGAACATGACAATTCTGTCGTAACGACGCATATTACATCGATTCACACACTCTAAAATTCAAGGAAATAATTACATATTATTCACATGCCTTAAATTAATCTATACATAGTACATATTACACTAATGTTAACTTTTAAATTTCAGATACAGAGTAAAAAACATCAACACATTGATTACCTCGTTAAGGAATTAATGGGGGGTCAGGAATGTGCAGGCTGGAGGTTAGTGGGGAGAGAGGATGTGTGGAGAGGCTGGGGTTCAGTGCGGAAGGGGGATTTGCCCCAGTGCACCCTGACTGGGATGCAGGGAAGTGAGGCCAAAGGTTTAATCCTCCCCTATAATTGGGTCCATTCTATTTTTGTAGTACAAACTCTGAGAGTTCAAATTGCTGGCTGTGCCACTTTGGAGCAACTTCAGACACATAGGAACAAGAGGACACAGTAAGGACCCACCTACTCCAGCGGTATCAGGAGATAGCCCTAAGGAGGCTGCAGTTACCAGGCTTAACCTAATCTTGACAGAAAGAAGGGTCTCTCTCGCACCAGCCCAATCTGCTGATGAGAAAGTACACTAGACACACGCAGTACAAAAGTTGTTCTGCCCGTTCCATCCAGGCCAGTCAGGCGTCTGGATTTTAGAGTAAACTCTTCAGGGCATGGTTTGCACAAGGTTCTAGAACAATTTCAGGTACCTGGGGTGCCTGGACAGCGACCTAACCCTCTAAGGCACCACACCAGTTTCAAGTAGATATTCAGTTCAAGAATGAAATCCATCCAATCCCATACAACTGGCATCTGTTTAAACGAAGCAACCAGAAGAACTATTTGCTCCCTACTTGGATTGAAATTAGGAGTATTGTCTTGATTACATTTTTTCCATTACTTCGTTTAGACAGTTATTTGCATTGTGATAAAGCACCGAATGCCCAGTAAATGAAGTTGCCAACGTTGCAACAGCAGCCAAGATGATTTTGGATATTCATTCTTGACAACGAATATACAGGTTATCTTCACGAATAGAAAAACACACACACACACACACTTTGTTTCAGCCCGGCTGAGCCCCCCCCCTTACCTTGCCCATCCAGCCGGTGCACTCGGATCAGCACCTCGGCGCGGCCGCCCGGCTCCAGCTGCCGGGTCAGGTAGAGGCGGCCCGAGTCCCCGTCGAGCCGCACCGGGGCAGCGGCGGCGGGAGAAGCCAGCTCGAACCAGCTGCCCTCGGCGGCCTCCGGGAGAGTGAAGACGGGCTCCTCGGGGCGCGCCCCGCCGGCGGGGACCCGCACGGTATAGGAGAGCGGGCTGGGGGGAGCCGAGCGGGCGCGCCGGGCCCCGCTCCGCTCCCCACGCACCGCCACCCGCAGCCGCCGCGCCGGGCTCCGCAGGGGCCGGGGCAGCCCGTGGTCCTGCGCCGAGACCCAGAGGCTGAGGCGGCGGCGCCCGAGCAGGGAGCCCACGGCGAGGACCTGCCCGCTGCGCGGCACCACGAAGAGCAGGCGGCTGGCCCGGGCCCGGTAGGTCAGCAGCGCATTGGGCCCCTCGTCGGCGTCCAGGGCGCGCAGCCGGGCCACCTCCGAGCCCAGCGGCGCCAGCTCGTCCACCTCCAGCGGCGGCAGGGCGGGCGGGAAGCGGGGCCGGTGGTCGTTGCGGTCCAGCACGCGGACCAGCAGCAGCGCCTCCTCCTGGCGGCTCCCGGCCCCCCGCCGCCGCAGGACGAGGCTGTACTGGGCCCGGGCTTCGCGGTCCAGGGGCCCCGCCGTGCGCAGCACAAGCAGCCCCCGGTCCGGCCTCCTCCTCAGCTGCAGCGAGAAGCAGGAGGCGCCCTCTCCCTCCAGCGCCCATTCCCCCCCGGGAGGCTGCCCCGGGGCCAGCGGCACCCGCAGCCTCCGCAGCGGCACCCGCAGCCCCTGCACCCGGGTGCCCGGCGGGCTGTTCTCCGGCACCTGCCCGTAGAAGCGAAGCGTGCGGGAAAAGGCCCCCGCCCCGCAGCTCCCGGCCACCAGCAGGAGAACCAGCGGCCAAACAGAACCGCCTGCCCGGGCCGGGGCCATACCCTTGCGGCGGCCGCGCGGAGCAGCGAGCAGAGGTTCAGCGCACAGACACTGTGCAGCCGCGGCCCTAGCACCCGGGGACAGCTCCCCGGCCGCCTCCACACACAGCTCCACGTGGAGACCCGGACCCGCCCCTACACCGGGGACCAGTCAGAAACAAGAGGCGGCTCCTTTCCCAGGAGCTCCACTCACTTTCCCATGGTGCCTGGACTGCGAGCGGCAACTGCTCCCTGCTCGCTCCCTTTTCCTGTCGTCAAGAAATTAGGATTTGAGCTGTTAGTCCCAACTACAGGCAATACAGGCAAAGGAGCACAGTAGCATCTTGGACTAACTACAGGCGGTGGAGGGATGAGCTTGCATACCGGCTCCACCAACTGTGTCTCCTCCAATAAAAGTGATCAGTGTGCTCCTTCGTTTCGATTGCCTTAATTTTCAAACATACAAAAATATACCGCCATGCAACCAAACTAAGTACCCACAGGGCCTATGCACCTGTCTGTTGTGGAGCGGCAGTAGCTGCTCCATTAAGTTAAGAGGCGTGGTACTTTCAATGCAAAGCCTCCCATTGCTTTGCATTGGAACTCTGAAGCTTGGCGACCTTTTTTTGTTGCTAGGCCTCTCAACATTGCTAGAGGGGATCTTGAGGGATGACCCTGCTCAAAAGTTCAGCCTCCATGTCTAGTTTCCTAGGGGGAAGTTGGGTTTGTTTGGTTTAAAAATTACAAGCCCCTGAAAATGCCATTTTCTCCAGTGGGACGCGGCTTGATGCAACGCATGCACAGTATGGCTCGAACGTTGTGCAGCCCCAGGGAGCAAAAGGGGATGCTGCCGGGGATGTCGCAATATCCTGTGATTTACATCATTTTAATCTATTTATTTCCTTATATTTATATGCCGCCTTCCCCCCCCATGCCTACAGCATCTCAGGGCGGCTTCCAACATAATATAAAACAATTTTTTAACATAAAAAATCTACAACATCTTAATTAAAACAAATTTAAAACACACACCCCCCACACATAAATTAACCCACCCCCCTACCCTACCCTACCCTCCGAAGGCCTGGGCAAACAGCCAAGTCTTACAGATACGTCAAAAGGCCAACAGGCCTGGGGCTAGGCGAGCCTCCTCCGGGAGGGAGCTCTACAACCACGGCCCGGCCACCGAGAATGCCCTCTCCATTGTGGCCCCCCGTCTTACACGGGGGACCTCCAGAAAGGCACCCCCGGTGGACCGAAGGGATCACTCTGAGGTGCGGAGGGCGAGACGGTCCCCAAGATATGAGGGGCCCAGACCGTGCAGGGCTTTGTAAATCAATACTAACACCTTGAATCTGGCTCGGTACGCTATAGGCAGCCAGTGCAGAGCGCGGAGCACCGGTGTTATGTGCTCACGCCGCTCCATCCCTGTCAGGAGACAGGCTGCCGCATTCTGCACTAGCTGCAGCCTCCGAACCAGAAACAAGGGAAGCCCCACGTAAAGCGCGTTGCAGTAGTCTAGCCTCGAGGTGATGAAGGCATGGACGAGAGTGGCCAGATCGGGCCCGGAGTGGTAAGGTCGAAGCCCCCGTACCAGATACAGCTGGCGAAAGGCGGCTTTAGCCACCACCTCCACCTGCCGATCCAGACAGAGGCCTGAATCCAAAACCACCCCCAGACTGAACCTGTAGAGCAACAGGCGGGTGAGCCCCCCCCCCCATCAGGGGGGTCGGCAACCAAACAGCCAGGAGGATTCCCTGGCCAGTCCCTACCCTGGCAGAAGCTTGGGTGGAACGGTGGGGTGGAGGGAGGTACTTCTGCTGCTGCCCCACCCAACCTCTTGTCAGACTGCCCCTGTCTAGCTGCTGCCGCCACCCTCCCAACTGTCTAGGGCAGCAGGGGATCCAGCTTACCAGATCTGGTGATGCTGGGGCCACTGCCTGTTCACCGGCCTGGTTTTCTTTCTGGGTGGCCACCGTGCCTTTCCTATGCTGCCATGGCCGCCCACTGACACTTTCAAAGGCCCTGCTTCTTCGGGCTGCATGTGCGTACCGGTACCACCACCATGTTGGATAGCGAGGCATGCTGGGAAGTGAAGTCCCAATATGCCTCACTAACCAAAATTGGCAGAAGTCCAAGCAGGTGCACGCATGCCTGCTGGAGCCACTACGGTATTGGGAAGTGAAGTCCCAGTATGCCACGCTAACCAAAATGGCGGAGGTCCAAGCAGGCATATGTGCAGCCCAAATGAGCGGGGCCTTTGAAATTTACAGCAGGTGGCCGCTGCGGCATGATCATCGGGTAGTAGGAGTGCATGTGTCTGCCTGACTGTGTGGGTGTGCCTGACTGTGTGTGTGTGTTCCAGGCTCCGCATTTGTGTGTGTGTGTGCCTGACTCCCTGTCAGTCCCTCCCTCGGCAGAAGCTTGGGGGGGGGGGGGGGGGGGGGTACTTCCGCCACCGACCACCCACCTTCTTGGTTGCCTGCCCCTATCTAGCTGCTGCCGCCACCCTGAGTAGGACTATCCCTCGGTTGTTGTGGAACACCATGCAGTGTTCCCTTTTCTTGTTCTGCTGCTGCATTCTAATGCTGAGCGGTGCAACCCTTTGGCTAAGACACACACACAGGGAGTCAGACACTGAGTGGATCTTAAGAAAATGCCTCAATGTACATTTGTGTGGCAATCGAGAGTAAGAGCAGTGTTTTTGCTGTGTGTGTGTCTAACTCCCTGTGTGTGTGTGTGTTAGCCAAAAGGGTGCTATTCCTCTATAGATACACACCTGATGCACATGCTAACACTTTATGCATTTACACTAGAATCCATGGAAGGTGATTAGAGGAAAGTGCATCCAGAAAGGTGCATTCTGAAATCTATATGCAGCAGAACAGGTGACTCATGTCACTACACCAGATCCTTTCATAGCACGGGAGTTGAGGCATTTGGGAGTTTCTTGAAGTGGCTTTTGAGTTGCAAAGCCTATAAGGTTTCTTGAGTAGTATTTCCTAAAGGGTGTTTTGATTAGTTTTCTTCCTAAAAGGGTTTTTTGTTTGGGAAACTGCTTGATGATAGACTGTTGTGCCTTAACTTACAATTTCCATGCCTTTTACTGCTTGATGGGAATTGTAAGTGAAGTGATTCCCTAAAGGGTTTAGGAATTGTAGCCCCTTAACTTATGTCCTTAACCTGATAGAGAATTATCCTACCCAAAAAACCCTAACACTTTCACACACAGGGACAGCAACCATCCTCCTTCATTTCAGTGAGCCATCATGGTGTAGATCTATGTATGTCAATGTCATCTTTCCTTTATTGGAAAGTAAGGTCTTTCTCCAATCCCTTGGGATTTTCTCCTCTTTCCAAACTGTGCACAGAATTTGTGAGAGCTAATTTATGCCATCCTTTCTCTGGGCACTGATTGCTTCCTACTGTAATTTCATCCAGACCTGCGGGCTTTAATTCTAAAGTGTACAGTCTTCATCAGTGCTTCCTCGATCTCTGCTTCTGACAGGTCATTGACCTCTGTGATTATTGGTTCCTATTCATAAAGTAAAAAGCCTTTCAGAGATAAGTTAATGGCACGGTTACAAATTAATTCCATCAAGCATGAACAGGAATGGAAATTGTAAGTTAAAGTAGAGACTAAGGCACAAGGGGGTGACCTCCGCCGTAATGTCCATGTCATGTAAGCAGTAAAGCCATTGGTAGCAACACTGATGCTCAAGACAGGCCCCACCCTCTCCTTTCACTGTATCCTTTCGTTTTGATTGTGATGTATGGGATAATGGTGTATTTGTTGGTATTAATATTTTAAGTTATTCTGGTTTCATATTTGTAATTATTTATTACAAATACTCACCAGTGAAGCTAGGGACAGTGCAATTTAGAACCATTTGAAACAATCTGATAATATGGAAACTGATACTATGGAATGGCCATTTCAAGAAACTGCTATGGCAAATTAGAAATAAGGGCTTCTGTCACTTGCAGGTCTCACACTACCTCTTTCAGAATGGGGGGAGGAAGTCACAGGGTGTGGAATAATGAGGAAATCGCCTCAGGTTCCATGGCATGTAAGCAGTGAAGACGTGCACCCTGACATATTAGGCTCCAGATACCCACACTTTCATACAGACCCTGCCCCCTCCTCTGAAGGAGACGGCAGCATTTGAAAGGGAGCACAATATGGGAAAGCATACAACGTCTTCGCTGCTTACACGCCACAGAACGTAAGGTGACTGCCTCATTATTCCACACCCTGTGACCTCCCCATCCCCACCCTATTCCGAAAGAAGCAACTTAGAGGTAGTATTTCAGAGCTCTACATGGCATGGAAGTTAAGGTGGAGGTCACCCCCTCGTGCCTTAGTCCCAGCCTTAACTTACAATTTCCATGCCTGTTAGTGCTTGATGGAATTTGTAACCATCGCCTTAACTTACGTGTGAAACCTAGAAGAGTTTTTACTTTATTAATTTCACCCAGTTTTTGTGTAAGGCAATGCCATCTTCTGTTGTTGTTTTTTCTTCTGCCGCATTGTAATGAAGAACAGTGTAACCCTGTTGGGCAAGTGGAACATAAGGCAATGATTCAAAGCTCTCTGCGCTCTGGAGCGGCTTCTGCGGTCCGCTGGGAGAGCCCTTCTCGAGGTCCCTCATGTGGCCCAGGGGTTCACTATGGAGAGGGCGTTCTCAGTGGCTGCACCTAGGCTGTGGAACTCCCTCCCGATAGAGGCCCAGGTGGCCATCTCCCCATCTTCTATTGTATGTGTAAAGCCTGACTGTTCCACCTGGCTTTTGATGAGGGAGATGGGTTGTAGGGTGGAATGGGGGGCGGGGAAGGATGGGGGGGATTGGTTCTGTGCCTTCTCTTTTTATTGTGTTGTTTGGGTTTTTACTGATTTTATGTGTTTTAACATTGTAAGCCACCCCGGGCTGCTTGGTGCAGGAGGGGCATGGTAGCAAATGATTTTTTTAAATAAATTTTTTAAATGAATTTCACCAACGAGAGTGTGTCCCCACAGCTGTGCATGAAATCTATGAGTCATATAGGATTTAGTATGTGTCAGTGTTTTAGGATTTTGAATCATATAGAATTTTAAAGTTGCATTTGTCAAGGCAAGACATGACTAGAACAAGGACTATAGCTTTGCGGATGGCAACATCCATGTTTTCATTTCCTCAAGATTGGACTATTGTAATGGACTCTACATGGGGCTACCCATGGTGACAGTTCGGAGACTAGGGATGGGCGAACGCGGTTCGGAAGTTCCGAGTTCAGACAGAACTCGACCAGGTTGGTTGACCGAACCGAACTTCCAAACCGAACTCGATTTTCGAACCGAATTTCCGAATTCGGCTCTGTTCGCCCATCCCTAAAAGATAATATTCCATTTAGTTCAATGGGGTTTGAATTTCCAAACTTTGTTTGGAAGTTCGGACTGAACTCGAATAGTTCGGTCAACCGAACCGAATTTCCGAACTGAACCGAACCGAATTTCCGAACTCGGTTCTGTTCGCCCATCCCTATCATAGACTACAGTTAGTGCAAAATGTGGCAGCCCATCTCCTTAGAGAGTCAGGCTGCCGTGAGCACATTACACTGGTGCTCCGGGCTCTGCACTGGCTGCTTATAGTCTTCCGGACCCGATTAAAGGTGTTGGTGTTGACCTATAAAGCCCTACATGGCCTTGGCCTGACTTACCTATAGGATCACCTCACTCTCCGTGCTCTGGAACGACCCCTGAGGTCAGCCGGGAGCACCCTCCTCGAGGTCCCCCATGTGACCCAGAGGGCCACTATGGAGAGGGCATTCTCGGTGGCCAAACCTCAGCTGTGGAATTCCCTCCTGGCAGAGGCCCAGATGGCCCCAGACCTCCCTTCCTTCTGGGGTATGACTAAGACCTGACTGTTCCGCCAGGCATTGGGCGGGGGAGATGGGGTTTAGGGTGGTGTTGTGGGTTAGGGAAGGGGGAGGGAGATCTATTGTTTTTGTCTTCTCTTTTATTGTGTTGTTTTAGCTTATTGTTATCTATAAGCTACCCCAAGCTGCCTGGAGCAGGAGGGGCGGGGTAACAAAGTTTGTTAATTAAATAAAATAAATAAATAAAGATTGGCAAACTTTTGTCTTTCTGTCTTTGTGTATGTTGGCAATGGCCTAGGGCCACGCAAATAAAATAAATAATAATTATTATAAGCATTTGTATAGTGCCAGCTGTGTACCTGGCACTTTACAGAACAATAAGATAGACGGGGTCCCTGCCTACAGCTTACAATCTACGGCTTACAATTTGAATTCGATTGGCAAACATTCACATTGCACTGCCCCCTGTGTATGTGATATGTGCCAGAAAGTAAGGAAGGTAGTCATTACCTAATTATCAAGCCTGCTTGTAATGAGGGCAAATGGATTTATGGTTTTTATGTGTTCTTAAATTAAATGTGGATGGATTTTATGTGGATGACTTGCTGAATTCTACATAATTGAAGGCTCAATTATCAACTTGTCAGAGATTACATATTCACTAAGTGAAAGCGTGAATCCTTCTTAAAATGCGGATGAACTACGCAAGAAACTCACCTGAGCCCTAGCTGTCAGCGTGAAAGGGAGGTTGACCTCCCTTGGAAACTCACCTGAGCCCTAGTCTTTCATGGCTCCATCTAATACAAGCAGTTGTGCGACACTGAAGTGTACTACAAATATGCAAGGGGGAAAAATAGCCAGGCACACAGATGTCTGCAAAGAGTAACACAAAGAAAGCATAGTAAAATTCTATTGTTGCAAGCCTGTTTTGATACTAAAACACTCTCCTAGAAGATACACTCTGACTTCTTTTTGTTAAAAGGGTGGGAAATGGTTTTGTTAGGCTCAACACATCATCTTAAACCCAAACCGTAGTCTATGAATGTTCTTTGGGGGGGGGATACTGCAGATCCTATGCCTTAAAGGGACAAGGTCTGTCCTTTCTAGTATTTCAGAGTCAGATTCACTGGCGGGCGGGGGGGGTCCTCAGGAGGCTTCAGCCTCCCATTGGTCAGCCATGGCTGACATCATTTTTATTTATTTATTTATTGAATTTATACCCCGCCCCTCCTGAATACAGCTCGGGGCGGCTTCCAACAATAAAAACACTATAAAATAGTTTAAAATATATAAAAATACAATATCAAATATTAAGAGCAGGGCCCGGGATACAAAAATCAATAGGGGAGGGAAGACAAAACCCACTAAACCCTCCCCTCCCTCCCCAAAGGCCTGGGAGAACAGCCAGGTTTTACACTTTCGTCGGAATATCAAGAGACTTGGGGCCAGGCGAGCTTCCTCTGGTAGGGAGTTCCAAAGACACGGCCCGGCCACCGAGAATGGCCTCTCCATTGTGGCCCCCCGCTTAACGCGGGGGACCTCCAAGAAGGCACCCCCAGCAGACTGAAGGGTCTGCTCCGGGGCGCGGAGGGCGAGGTGGTCCCTGAGGTATGAGGGGCTGAGACCGTGAAGGGCTTTATAAATCAAAATCAATACCAACACCTTGAACCTGGCTCGGCACGCTATCGGCAACCAGTGCAGAGCCCGGAGCACAGGTGTTATGTGCTCCCGACGACCCGTTCCCAAAAGGAGACGGGCTGCCGCATTCTGCACTAGCTGCAGCCTCCGAACCAGGCAAAAGGGAAGCCCCACGTAGAGCGCGTTGCAGTAGTCCAGCCTCGAGGTGACGAAGGCATGGATGAGGGAGGCCAGGTCCGGGCCGGAGACGAACGGACGCAGCCTCCGCACCAGATGCAACTGGCGAAAGGCAGCCTTTACGACTGCCTCCACCTGCCGCTCCAGGTGGAGGTCCGCGTCCAGCACCACCCCCAGACTCCGGACCTGTTGAGCTATGGGAGGGCGAACCCCCCCAATCAGGGGGGCCAACACCTCCCTCGCTCTCCCCACCAACATCACCTCCATCTTATCGGGGTTGAGCTCCAGTCTGCTCTGCCACATCCATTCCACCACGGCCTCCAAACACTGGGACATCATGCTTGACCCGCCCCCGCTCATGTCATGGTTGGGGGTGGAGCGGCTAAAAACCATGCTGCTTCCACTCCATGCTGTGCCCTGCTGCAGGAACGCATACGTATTTTCTAGTGGGGGACTCACTGCCATGTGGGGGCTGCAGGGCTCGCTCGCTGCATGAGGGGGCTCCAGGGGCAGGCTTGAGCACTGAGCGTCAGGGTCTTTCAGAGCTGGTGCCGCTTTCCTGTGAGAAGTAGGCACCAGCAGCTGCACACTGCAGCACCGCTTGTGGGGGGACAAGCAGAAGCTGCAGTGGGGGCTTGCCTCTGCGACCCCAGTCAGGGGATGCCGCTGTGCCGGGGAGGTCCACTGACCGGCCAAGGGTGCGCTAAGTCCCCCATCCTGTCAGAGCTCAGCAGGCTTCCCCATGGCTGGGCGAGGGGGGGGGGAGGGGGAGAGTGATCAGCAGGGCCAGCTTCACTGCAGCCCCATTCCCGGGGGTGGGGGGCTGTGTGCTGACTCAGGAGTCCACCCCATACCCATCTGCTGTGCTTCCCACTGGCCCCAAGCCCACTTGGCAGCAGCCTGCACAGCAGGAGAAGGAATTACAGCCATCCAATGCGGCTGCCACTTCTGTTTAAAATCCGCGGGCCCCCAAGCCCCTCGGCCGCAGTCTGGCTGGGAGGGGAAGGAACTACGCTGCCCCCCCCTTCTGATTTTTTTAAATTATTTTAGGGCTATGCTTTTATTTCACTAGCATTTGAACTGAGAATGCAGGGGGTACTTAATCTGCTTTGACTGAGCTTTTCCAGTTTGTTGTTGTAACATGACTTCTTTGATGTTTATGAATATTGCCTTTGTTATCATCACTAATTATTGAAGTTCTGTAGTATTTAAGCCACAGGTTTCCCTTTTTGGAATCCTTTCTGTGCAAGGAAGAGTACAGTTTTCTGGCTATTATTTAAATTAATTTTCAAGGCAACACATTATGATGTGACAGAGAAGAAATGGTTTGTGGCTGGGGGCGGAGTGGTTTCATTTGCCAAATTTGTTTTCCTGATGAGAGACATGCTGATTTGTGTCTGGAATTAGTTTTAGTCCATGTTCTTTGCAGAATAAGATGCTCTAAGTACTTTACAGCAGCTGCCTACCATGCACAACCTCAGTCACCTTTCCACCTCTGATTGCTCCCTAAAGAAACACCATCTCCTTACCACCACAGCTTTTTTTGTTGTTGTTCAAAGAAAGATGGACACTCTCTGAAGCAAACTCTCCAACTTTCCAATTACCCTACAACCACCACCTTGATATTTGATGCACTGGAATTCCCTTCTTTCTAACTCAGTTCCCTCAATCCCTTTGTCATGCACCTCTTCTCTGGTGTCCCTCATGGAACTGACTTTTCCTACCCTCCTCTTCTGCATGCAATTCATGGGTGCCCTCATTTGTCCTCACAACTGTTAACTACCAGCTACCTACCTGTGTTTCACTCCTCCCATCCCCCATGACATACCACTGCTGGTAGCGATGCTGGTGCTGCACCTGTTCCTGTTGCCGCTATTGTTGTCAGGGCTCCACCACTGCTAGCATCTGGTTACCTCTGCTGCCACTGCAGCCCAATTTAAACTGCCCACGCACGTGTGCGCAGGGGCCAGAGCCATGTTCCCAATCTGGTTTGCTGGGACTATATGTCCCAGCATGACAGACTAGGGGACATGATGTCAGTTCCTGTGTGTGTATGCACGCAGCAGCCATGTTTCCTCTCTGGCATGCTGGGAAGTGTAATCCTAGCAAACCAGATTGGGAACATGGTTCCAACTCCTGCCCACGTGCAGCACCACAAGCTCTTTAAACCAGCTCAAGCAGCAGCAGCAGGCAGGCAGGCAAGTGGCGTCTGAGTCTGTCAGTGGCTGATAGTGGCTGGTGATGGGGGCAATGGTGAGTATGATGGGGTGGGGTGGAGACAGTGACTCAGAGGTGGGTACGAGGGAGGCTGGAATAGGTAGGCAGGCAAGCAGCCGGGTGCCAGCCCCAGCCCTGCAACCGCCGGTGGGGGTAGGTGGGTTTAAAGTTGCGGTGATCCCAGCATGAAGCATGGCCATGGGCCTGCAATGCGGGGACTTAGGAAGTTGCAGCAGAGGCCAGGAAGCAGATAGGCACTAGGCAGCAGGGTTGCTGCTGCCTTGGGGACTAGGACAAGCGAGTTGTTGGGCAGGTGCTTAGGCAGGCAGGCGGGAGGGGGTGGTGTTTGTTCCTCCCCTCCAACTGCCCTCCCAGGCTGCTGGCGGGGGCTGCTATGTGGTACAGGCAGCTTTTACTGGTGGTGGTGGTGGTGGGAAATCCATTTTGCATTTGGAATTAGAGAGTACAAGCACCACACAAGGTGCATGTACGGCCGTAACACCTGTGCCATAAAGAAAAATGGTATCTTGTAACCCATATTATTTTGGCTACAAGAAACGTAGTCGTGCAAAACAGCCTGCAGCAGACAGTGGGCACTCTCCTGAATTTTTCAGCACGAGTACCATAGCAAACACTCACCAGCAACTTAGGGGAGGCCCTACAGCAGCTCCTAGTCACCAACTCAGAAGTAAAGGGGCTGAAAAATCCAATGCAAAGCAATAGGAGCCTTTGCATTGGAACTCCTTAACTTATGGAGTGATTCCATAATGGTTGTGTAACGTACAAAAGATTCTCATTAATATTGTCACCATTGACTACACATGGTGTCTTCCATCACAAACAGGCTGAACTCTGCCATTGTAATTGTAATTATATTTTCTTTCAAGCAAACTATGAGGGAGACAGGTAGTTCAACTTGGTATACATCTCACCTAGAGCTTAGTTTTTTACCTTTCTGACCATTTGCTTTGATGTGGGACTTGGCTGCTTTGTAGATTGAATCTATGCAAATATTAATCTTCCATCACTTTCCCAACTTCTTTCATTATTTACTGTTATCTGCCCCTATTTGTTGCACCATCATTTTCCATGGAGCTCTAGTCTTCCCAGCTCAGCATGTCCACACAGCATCTCAGCTTCACAGATCAGTAAATTCTTGAAGATGCTCCACTCTTCTTCTGCTAGTCCAGTTGACAGATCTCGTGGCACAAGCCTTGCAGCTGTCTCTCTGAGCTTGTTTGAAGTCACATTACACTCACCGCATCCTGACACACAATGCGTCCATTTATTTTTAAAATGATCCTGCTTCTCCCGCCTAAGGCAGCTCGAAGCGGCTAACAATTTGTATTCAGTACAAAAAAGAAAATAATAAAATCAAATATTAACAATAAAATGGAGAAGTTAAAAAGATACCTTTAAAAGCCATACCACACTATCCCTCATCCTCCCTCTCTTCACCCATCTCCCTCGCCAAAAGTCTGGCAGAACAGCCAGGTCTTGCATAGTCATTGAAAAGAGAAGAGGTCTGGGGCCATCTAGGCCTGTGCTGGAAGGGAGTTCCACAGCCTAGGTGCCCCCTGAAAAACCCAAGGGACCTCAAGAAGGGCACTCCTGGATGACCACAGCGGCTGATCCAGAAACTGTGGGGTGAGGCAGTCCCACAGGTAGGTAGGGCCTAGGCAGTATAGGGCTTTATAGGTAAGCACAAGCACCTTAAATCGGGCCCGGAAGACTATAGGCAGCCAGTGCAGCCAACGGAGCACCTGTGTAATGTGCTCACAGCAACCGGTCGCTGTCAAGAGATGGGCTGCCGCATTCTGCACTAGCTGCAGTTTCCGAACTGCCACCATGGGCAGCCCCACAAAGTGCATTACAATAGTGACAAAAGGTGACAAAAACATGTGTGATGGTGGCCAAGTTGGAGTCCAAGACGTACGGCCGAAGCCACCTCACCAGATGAAGCTGGCAAAATGCATTTCTCACCACAGCCCCGACCTGCATATCAAGGTAGAGCTGAAAATCGAGGACCACTCCCAGACTATGAACCTGGGGAACAAGCAGGAGGTGAACCCCATAAATGATGGGGGATGCCACTCCCACCACCCTACCCATCAGCATCACCTCCATCTTGCCCTCGTCCAGTCCCCCACAGCCAACAGACAGAGTAAGCACTGAGACTGCCAGGTTTGGGTCAGATGAAAAAGAGAGGTAGAGCTGGGTGTCGTCAGCATATTGATGACCCTGAAAGCCAAACCCTCTCATGACCTCTCCCAACGGTTGCATATACACATTGAACAGGAGAGGGGACAGAATGGAACCTTGCGGGACTCTGCATGAGAGGTCCCGGGGAGAGGATGAACAATCCCTGAGCACCACCCACTGAGTTCTCCCGGCCAGAAAGGAACAGAACCATTCAAGAATGATCCCATCCACTCCAGCTCAGTCCCACAAGTGGGTCACCAGCATCTCATGATCAACAGTATCAAATGCAGCTGACAGATATAACAGAATCAGCAGGGTTGATCGACCCTGATCTAACTCATGGCAGAGGTCATCGACCAAAGCCACAAGTGCAGTCTCAGTGCCATAACCTGGACAAAAGCCGGACTGCGAAGCATCTATAAAACTGATGCTGTCCAGATGCCCCTACAGTTGCTGAACCACCACCCGTTCTATAACCTTCCCTAAAAAAGGAAGGTTAAGAGAATGGCTGATAACTGGCAAGGGAGTCAACGTCAAGCAATGGTTTCTTGAGCAGAGACCACACCACTGCCTCCTTGAGGCAGCTTGGCACTCTGCCGTTCCGAAGGGAGGCGTTAACCACCCCCACCAGCAATGGCCCCAGCATCTCCTGGCTGGCCTTAATCAGCCACAGTTCTAGTTACAAAAAGGGCCTCTGACAGGCCCAAGGACATCTGCCGCATCAGTGGGCGATATTCCCTGGAACTGATCCCACAAAATCAGACAAAGCGGGTCTTCCGAAACCTCTGGCATTCCTACTGTAATAAGTGTGGTGTCAAAATCATGGTGATCTTTTCCTAATGTTTAGCAGAAATCTGCTTTCTTGTAATTTGAGCCCACTGGTTCTAGTCTTGCCCTCAGGAGCAACAGAGAACAACTCTGCTCCATCTTCTATGTGACAGCCCTTCAGATATTTGAAGATGGCTAACATGTATCCCCTTAGTTTTCTCTTCTCCAGGCTAAACATACCCAGCTCCTTAGGTATTTTACCTTACAGTATTTTATAGCCTTACAGTATTTTATCATGTTCCTCCAAGTCTAATTCATTCAAATTAGCAGGAAGTCTGTTTATATGCTTACTCCTCCACTCCAACATGTATAAAGGTGACTTTCTCTTTTCTTAAAGAAGTCTTGATAACCATCCGTTGATTACCTAAACATACATCAGGCACTGCAGTATAGTTACAAGTGCATTCAGTCCCTGTATTGGCTTATAGCCTGATTGACTTGAGCCCACATATGAATGTTGAAATCTGCTGGTATGAGCAAGGGTTCCTCTGGCCCAGCCCTACCTGCTAGGGTTTTGTAGCCTGTGCTCAATTTCCTTCTTGGAGCAGCCCTGCTGCTGTAGGATATATCTCCATACTACAAGTAACCCAGACTCCCTGCTTGTACTCAAACAGCCCAGATAATTCCCAGAATAGTCCCCCCCCCCCCCGAGTTTGTTGAGAACTGCTACTCCAACATAATTTCTCCTGACCCCATCAGCTACATAGTAAAGCTGTAATCTAGAGACCCAGTTCTTTGGCTGTATTTCCTAACCATGGGTGTCTTTAAACAAGCAAGGCGGGGAGGGAGATGTCTGGCCGAGGCCGCTGAGGGGCACTACCCTGGAGCACCCACTCAGCTATAGTGTATGAAGGGTGGGGGCATAGCTCAAGTGGTAACAGCGCGTGCTTTGTATGTATGCAGTCCCAGGTTCAATCCCTGGCATCTCCACTTCAGGATTCCTGTTGCAAGCCTGGGGGAGGCCTCCGCTGGGAGCTTGGAGGAGTCTCAGGTAGCACGTTGGGATGGTCTCTGCCAGAGACCCTGGAAGAATCAGATTTGGACCTGAATTTGAAACCCCTGCTGCCGTGTCAGGTTGCGACAATACTGGGCTAAGATGGACCATTGGTCTGACTCAGTTAGGCAGTTCAGTTTTAGTTTAAGAGGGACTCTAATGGGCAGCTCCCAGCATGGCTACTGTGGCAGCCACTATGCACTCCCCCTGCCACGGTCCATGGGGGAGGGGGAAGTGTACTAGTATGGTCTTTGCAATTAACATGTTCCTGTTGTGAGCACTGTGGAACCCGGGCTCCACCGCACTCACAGCCAGTTCTTGTGACTTGCAACGGCCGTGTTCCCTACCCACAGTGCCTATGAGAAGGTGACCAGTCTACTGCCATGGTTGGCCACCACAGTTCATACGGGCTGGGGCTGCATGGCCACCTGTTGCCACAAAGCTATTGGACTGGCCCTGCACAGAGCACTCCAGATTTCCCAGCAGTGCTCTGTGAGTGGTCCTGAGTGAGTGCTGCATGACTCATGGAAGTGCACATCCTCCTCCTCCTCCACCTTCAGACGGGTGTTGAAATGAACAGCTCCTATGTGGCCATGCGTGGTAGCATCTCATTTAAAAACACCACGTCTGGACTCCTGCATCCAGTGTCACTGTTTCTTTGGGCCATTATCTCTGCCAGCTCCATACCACCTCTTAAAGATAGCACAGGGTAACAACTTTCCAATTGTTCCTTGATAGATGTTTTGTAAGTCTAATTTTTTCAGCTAAAGTGCAAGTTGAAAAAGGAAAAAGGAGCTCAGTATACCACTCAGTACCTGAAATTAGGTCTCCGGCATGGCAAGACATACAGTCCAGCTGCTGTTTCCCCATCATAGGATGTCAAGCTATCCAGTTGGTTCTCAAAGGCCAAAGCCCTATGAAAGTCAGGGCCCTGCATCTGCAGCTGCGTATAGTGGAACACTTTGCTCCCCCCTGAAGGGCCCCCTCCCTTAACTTGGAAGCCCAAACAGGTGCCATAGGGGCAGTGCAGCCCAGCAGGACTCTGAGAAAAAGTGGAAAGGCCCCGCACCTATTGCTCTGGCTAGGATTTCTGGGAAGAAGAAATTTAACAATCAAGTAATTGTTTCTGTTTAACAAACTAGGTTTGTCAGCAGCACAGCTGTCATCTCATAACATACATATCGTACATACCATACCACTGCCTTCCAATGGCTATAGCCTACTAAATAGGGTCTGATCCTGCAGGGACTTATGCCCCAGGAATCACACCCTGCAACGTAAGTGGTGGAGAATGCAGGCACTCCTAATGTCAGCCATCGAGCCGTCAGTGTGAAAGGGAGGTTGACCTCCCTTGGAAACTCACCTGAGCCCTAGTTTGGATATCTTCCAGAGGCAGTGTAAGACTTTTTTATTTGGTCAGGCATTCAGTGGGCAGGGATAGATGGAGGGGGGGTATTTTTAGGTTTGGGGGGGGGTTATTTATTTATTTTATATTTGTATTTTATATGTTTGTTGTAAGCTGCTCTGAACCTTCAGGGATAGGGTGGGATATAAATAAAAATAAAGTAAATAAATTATAATTAAAACAAACTTTAAAGAAGCTGAAGATTAGCTGTAGTAAAGTGGATACAATTACTGATCAAATTCAGTTTTTGGTGTCTTAAGATCACTAGAAATACATAAGACTGTGTAGCTTTAAAAATGAATGAATAGTACAAGCAGTGTGAGTTGTTCCATAGATTTGAGCTTGGGATACTCTCAGTTTAAACAAGCAGAAGCAACTACGTTTATTAACTTGCCTCAAATTATATGCTATTTGTGAATCACTGCACCGATTCTGTGATCAATGGAGCTCTAGTATCAAGACAGCTAACTATCATCAGCTAATTCCTAATACTAAAAACATATATTTGTAAATATCTCATTCAAAACAAGAGCCTCATTGGGCTTATGCAGTAGATAACTAGCAATAACAAATCTCCCCACAAAGTGTGTACAAAAAATAAATTAGTAATACTGACAGACCACCCACCCACAGCTGGCAAAAAGGTTAATCATTTCCAGCCACATACTCCTAGCTTTTTGACAATTTGTTAGATTTGCTTGTTGGCCTGTGGGAAGGATATCAGCGAGGCTGTTGTTTGTTGCCAGCTGTGCCTTAACTGCACAGACATTTTGAGAAATCAAAACATCAGTCAGAGTCACACACACACACACCATAATTAGCTGTATTAAACTAGACAATAGAGGAGAGGTGGCAACCAATTTTTCGGTTAATATTAACACTTCTTCAGAACCCCCACAATAGCATGACTTTTTAAAGATACAAGCAAATAGAAAAATCATGAAAAGGGGATCTGGGATCCTAGGAGTTTTCCAGATTGATACATTTTCACTCTTATCCTCATTGTGAAAAAGAATGACAACTGAACAAAATAATACTACTGGGATTCCAGAAGAATTGAAAAGATCAGGCAAAATATTTTTTTTCAAAATGTATACACGGATCTAACAGAACCTAGAAGTAGTAGGAATGTCCAAATTTTATCCTCAGCCAACGGGTAGTGTTGGGAGAGGAGACATCGTGCCCCCGCGCTTTACCATGTGGCGTTCCTCAGGGTTCGATCTTGTCTCTGCTGTTGTTTAACATCTATATGCAGCCCTTGGGGGAGGTTGTGAGAAGGTTCGGGGTGCGATGTCACCAGTATGCTGATGATACTCAGCTGTACCTCTCTTTTTCTACTGACCCAGACCCTGCTATCTCGTTGCTTTCCCAATGTTTGGAGGCCGTGGCGGAGTGGATG
>QEPC01012389.1:1397120-1410408 GCA_003113815.1 Sphenodon punctatus
TAGATAGATAGTTGTAGGAGTTAGCTTAGTTATATAGACAGAGATAGTGTGTAGTGATTCAGTTTTAATATTTTATAGTGTGTTTGGCAGTGCATCACCCGGTGTCGGCCAGAAGGCAGGAGGGGGCAAAAAATCCTCCATATGGGCACATTTTAAGTTGGTGCGGGCAGATGATCCCAGGGAGGTGCAGTGCACTTTGTGCCAGAAGGTGGTGAAGTGTGGGCAGGTGCTCACCAACCTTGGCACAACTGCCATGGTGAGGCACCTAAAGGGATGCCGCTGTGCTGTGCTGTGCTGTGCTGCTAGCGGGCAGGCAGGGGCAGCTGGTTGGCCCACGTATTTAGCATATTAACGGGTAGCATAATAGCGGGTTCCCGACTGCAGCGGCCAGTCGTCTGCCTCCATCAGGGGGCAAGCGTCCTGCTTTAACAGCTGTGGGGAGCAGCAGCATCAGTGCACCATGTAGGAGCTGGGGTGGGGGCAGCTGCCAAGTCCATCGGCAGCTGCAGAACGTGGAGGGCGGCATGGCTTTCATTTGAAAGCCATGCACATGTTGGGGGAAATGATCACGCTGGATGGGCAGCCCTTCTCGGTGGTCGGGGACATGGGGTTTAGGCGCCTAGTTGGCTTCCTGGTCCAGAGTCTCCTGAGGAGGCTGGAGGAGATTTTCCAGGGGCGGGATTGTGGCCCTCAGGGTAGGAAGCTGGCGGATGGGTGGTTGCCCTGATGTGGCAGCTGAAAGCATGGTTCGACGAGCTCCTGCAGTGGATGGAATACGTTTTAGCAACCATGCTGGACCCCAGGGTCAAAGGCAGCGTGGCACGCCAGGCAGCACTCTATGGGCACTGGAAGGGTGACCTGATGGAGAGGGTCCGGCAGGCAGAGCGGGCTCTGGAGAGTGCGCAGCAGCAGCAAGACACCCCTGGGAATGGTGGGAGTGGGAGCAGCCACCCCTTTCAGCCAGCGGGGTCAATCCCTGCCCCCAGCCCTAGCAGTAGCAGCACCAGCAGCAGGCTGAGCAGCAGCAGCATCCCTATTGCCAGCAGCAGCAGCAGCTTGTATGTGCAGGGCACTCTGGAGAGCATGGGCTCGTGCACAGCAGGGCAGGCAGCGTGGCTGAGGGCAGTGGTGGAGTTGGTGCCCAGGCAGAGTTACGTGAGGGAGTATGACAGCGCCTCAGCAGCAGTGGAAAGCTACGTGGAGGAGGAGCCGTGCATTGAATCCAGCAGCGATCCCATAGCCTACTGGACCGGCAAGACCAAATGTGTGGCCGGCCCTGTCCAAAGTCGCCTGAGACGGGGGCCAAGTTGGTGGAGCAGTTGCTGTTCATCAAGGTGAACCTTCCGCTGCTGGGATTCCCTGAGCTGCCCCTGGACATGGATTGATAATGCAGTGCCACACGCCATCCGATGCCTGGGGCAGTCTTGGGCGGATTGGGAAATCAAAGTGGCCCAGGAAAATATAGTCTTAGTGGCCCTGTGCCGGCGGCAAAGCCGCCGGTGTGCCGAAAATGGACCAAGGGGGCGTGGCTTGGGGTGGGCAGAGTGCACCAGATTTGGGGCCTAGCAGAGCTGACTCCCTAGACTCAGATCCTCAGCAGCCTGGCAGGGGTGATTGGGAGGTTATGGGGGGCTGGCAGGGGGGAGACTGCCACTGGTGGGGGTACTGGCCCTCATTTCAGTGCTCTGGCCCCCCAAATCACTCTGTTTTAGTACTCAATAGCCCCCAACCCAAAATCACTCTGTCCCTTGCTATGCATCCTACAGTAAGGCTTCTTCATTCCTACAGCAGCTGCACGAGTATTCCACAGGCCCTGTGTTTAGCTTAGCAAAGTGAAGACTAAGGGCAGAATTGATACCAAACTTCAAATATCTACATTATATCCTACATTAAGGCGTCATTCCTTGCTGCTGAGTAAAACTCTGCTACTTGGAGACTGAGAGAACCCTCCTACAATAGCATCTCGTCCAGTAAGTGGATGGGACTCCAGTAGGACAACTCTCTTTTTCTCCATCAGTGGTAGTGCCACAGCAGGATAAAAAAATCCTGTTCACATATTTAAAACATACAAAACCTCATCAAAGGGCCACATCAAAATAGCTGCATGCTATTAAAAATACCTGATCACACAAGCACGTTCACGTTTAGTAACAACAGCACAAATGTCAAAGACTTCCTGACTTAGTTTAAGAGACAGGTAATACCAGACAGACTTAAAAGGGACAAGCGCAACACAGCAAAGGCAAGCAGCAAATCTGTCTGCTAACACGGAAGCAAGAAGGATGACACATACCAATGACCACAGTCGCAAAAAGGAACATAGGATCACACATGACCAGAGAGGGATCAAACATGGACTGACATTTATAGAAATCAGTCTGTTACATGTACTGTAAAAGCCTCAGTGCTAAGTCTCTATATTTGGCCCACGTATTTAGCATATTAACTTTTAAAATATATGTCAACGTACTACTTTGGGTATACCAATACTGGGGGGAGGGGAAGGAGGGGTCCCATACAAACATTCACCGCATGTTCCTTAACTACTAAAGTAATTTTAAAAATGTATTCAATGCTTAATTAAAAGCAGAACATAGTTAATGATGAGGCATTATTCCGTTCCACTGAACTATTGCTTGTATTGAAATAACCTGTTTTTGCTTTCCCTTTTTTCCAAACACACTTTGGGGTCTATATGCGCTGATGGTTCAAAAGCATACTCTGACCTATAATAGTCATTGAACAGAACTATTATTATCCGTAAATGATATGTTTGGATTTTAATGTTGGAGTTGTGTTTAAATATTATAATTTTATGATTTGTAAGATGTTGTTACTAGTTTAAGTGATATGGCTATTGGTCATTATCGAATTTAGGTGATTTGTTTATATGAAATTTTGTATTTAGAATTATAAAATCTTTAGTTTCTTATGGTATGTATATACCTTTTGTAATTTGCAAATATTTTATGCATAAGGTGAAAGCTAATTAAAGTATTGGATCACTTCTTTTTATGCCAACTGATGCACCAGGGACTTGCAATATTAGTAGTGACATGTCTAGGACAACATCCTCATCCATTCACGTCAATGGGAGTTAAGCTGTTGGGTGCAGCCGCACACCCCATGGTGGGCAAGCACAGCTGCCACACTGGGGGGGCAGCATAGAGACCAGGGCAGATGGTCTGCCTGCCCCCCCACCTCCCTGCATAGGGAAGCCAGATAGGCAGGCCACGGTTGGAGATCCCACCATGCCCTGGAGTGGGCAGAGGCGCTGGCCACATGCACAACCAGCCCACCCACTATCCCGCTCCCGGCCATGATGTGGGTGTGAATGCCTGGCAACAATGCCTGCCACTCAAAGCTCCCCAGTGGACCTTGCCACATTTTGGGGCAGACAGGGACCGGCCCCATGAATGGCAGTGCACCACCGTGTATTGGGCAGCCTTACCCCACACGTTGCACTGCATCATGGGGCAATGGTGACCGATGTCGGGTAAGGCTACCCAAACTGCAGTAGGTGTCTCGTGTGGCTATTGACTTCAAAGAGGCTGGGTTGCACGGTTAGGCTCCAATCCACACAGCATCCCACCAGCACGAGCCCTGCTGTTAGGTCCATAAGAACATAACAGACTAGTTCTTTCTAGATGCAAATCAAACACATGCATATATAACTCCCCTCCCCCGCCACCCAATTGCTTTTGGTTAAATAGAATTATGTAAAAGTTAACAGGGGTAATAAACAAATGTTTCACTCTCAACTTCTAAACCTAGGACATTATCTTGTAGCTTGTATTCCTACAAAGCAAATGGGACATGAGTGGAGGCTACAAGATATGGACCCCTGAACACTACCTGAAAAAATTAAGGCAAGAGCAGCTTTTGGTCCTGAAGCATTATTGCTTGTATTTTATAGGCAATAATGCAATTTATAATATGGGTAACAGAAATCATGACTAGACACTGTTTTAGAACAGTTTCCCACAGATAGTATGTATAAGTTTTATTATTTCATTTTGAAGAAAAAGTTCATTCAGTCTACAAAATATTTCATGAACGCAATTTGAACAAAGCAGCTCAAGCACAACCAGGATCACCGTGTTAATATAAGTCTATGACTACTTTTGCCTTTCTGGCTGGACAGATACACCGTACAAATATTAAAACATGATGATTCTATTTTATGAACTCTGTTTTAAAGCTTTTGTTTATTTTACTCTTACAATTTTTGATGTACCATAACCATGTGTTTATATTTATGGCTAATCGCTGAATAACCTTTGATTGAAAATATAGTCCCAAGCTACTCCTAGCCAAGCCAAATGATTCGCATGCAGATCTACGTAAAATTGTATTCTCTGGGACTGATCCCAAGCCACACGGATGAGCGCATGCGGCACACGTGACACACACGTGCAACCCCCCATGCAACCCATACACACCCATTATGGGAACTGTGGCGTATGCGCAAACACATGCCTAAGTCATGGGCAAATGAATGCTGGATCACACCCACTGATTCTCTAGATATGGTGGGGAACCGTTTCCACCCATGAGCACTTTAACAATTACTACAAGTTCCACAGGCTGGGTAGGAATTAGAAGCAGGGGATGCTTAAGGCATGAGTTTAGGATCGAGGAAGGAAGGGAAGGGTCCAGATCATGGATCCATCCCCTATCTTTGGATGTTAACAAACAAGATGTTGCCCCCACATTAGCTCTGGATTCATCTGCTCATCTATCATGGAAAGATACTAGAACAGATTATAAAGCAGTCCGTCTGTAAGCATCCAGAAAACAATGCAGGGATTACTAGAAACCAGCATAGATTTGTCAAGAATAATTAATGCCAGTCTAATCTTATCTCCTTTTTTGATTGAGTTACTAGTTTAGTGGATCATGGGAAGATGGTGGATGTAATCTATCTTGATTTCAGCAAAGCATTTGAATCTGGTTAAAGAACCATACTCAAGAAGTGCTCATCAGTGGCTCCCTATAAATCTGGAGGGAGGCGTCAAGTAGGGTGCGGCAGGGCTTTGTCCTGGGCCCAATACTGTTCAACATCTTTATCAATGACTTGGATGACGGAGTAGAGGGAATGCTTATTAAATTTGCAGATGATACAAAATTGGGAGGGATAGCTAACACCTTAGAAGACAAATAAAATTTTAAATTATCCTCATAAATTGGAAAACTGAGCTGAAACTAACAAAATCAAGTTCAGCAGAGATAAATGTAAAGTTCTGCATTTAGGTAAGAAAAATCAAATGTGCAAATACAGGTGGTGGTGGTGGTAGGGGAAATACCTGGATTGGCAGCAGTACATGTGAAAAAGGATCTGGGGACTGTAGCTGATCACAAACTGAACATGATTCAGCAGTGTGACACAGCTGCAATAAAAGCTAACCCAATTTTAGGCTGCATTAACAGAAGCATCGTTTCCAAGTCACAAGTAGTAGTAGTTCCACTCTGTTCTGTGCTGATCAGACCTCACCTGGAGCAGTGTGTGTAGTGCTGGGCACTGCACTTTAAGAAGGACATTGACGAACTGGAACGGGTTCTGAGGAGAACAACAAAGATGATCAAGGGTCTGGAAACCAAATCCTATGAGGAAAGGTTGAAGAAGCTGGGTATGTTTAGCCTAGAGAAGACTAAGGGGAGACATGATAGCCGTCTTCTGCTACCTGAAAAGCTGTCGCAGAGAGGATGGCAAAGACCTGTTCTCTCTTGCCCCCAAAGGCAAGACTAGAAATAATGGGCTCAAATTACCAGGGAGCAGATTTCGGTTAAACATTAGGAAGAACTTCCTAATGGTAAGAGTTGTGGAAGAAGTTTGCCTAGAGAGGTGGTGGGCTCTCCTTCACTGAAGGTTTTTATTTGCACAGCCATCTGTCGGGAATGCTGTAGCTATGGATTTCCTGCACTGAGCAGGAGTTTGGACTAGATGACTTCCGAGGTCCCTTCTAACTCTATGATTCTTTGTTGCCACCAGATGTTCACCCTGGGTCCGCTCCTGTCAACCCAGGAAAATCCAGCACAACAGGCGCCCACAGGGCCACCTCCCATGTGTTGTGGCACATGCTGTCCTCCATGCACGTTCTGTACTATGGAGTCACGGGCGCAGCCTAGAGTATTGCTAGAGTGACCACAACTTGATGGTGGTGGTGCGGGTGTACGGGCGGACTGCAGCGGGAGGAATGTCTGCCTTTTTGTTGCTCTCTCCACGTGAGACCTGCAAGAGGCGGCTGTATTGGAGCTTTGCGGAGTCACTGCAGGCTCCCAGCCCGTGTATTAACACCCCTTGAGTGCATGCCCTCATGTCTGTTCCTCTCTCCTGAGCCTGCTCTTGGGCTTGAGGGTTGGGACTGGGTCCATTGGACAGACCAGACAGTGAAAATTAGAAGGGGAAAAAAAAGCCTTTGGGCGGTTGGGCCATATGTTCCCCATCCCTGCTCTAAATTCTGAAATGCAGGAGAGTAGGCTGAGACTGACAGTGCGCTAACTAGATTAGAACCAAAATCACAATGTGGAAAAGTAGAAGGCTAGTGCATACAATCACTGTTGTAGTGAACTTATCTTTCAGGTTTTTCAGGTTAAATCTTTCATTTTATTCACACACATCAAGTACAATAGGAAGTGGAGCTGAAATGGAAGGAGGAAGTCAGCCAGTTAAAGAACAGCAACTTACCATGCAATTTTACCTCACTGTTTCTGTGTTAGTGGAATCAATGGTTCCCAGACAAGGCAAGAAATCAAAAGAAATCGATGAAAAATCAGCACAAAGATACACACAGCCTGAATGAAGCTTTTTTGTTTAATAAAGCTTTCAAGGCACATTTTTCAACTGGATTGCAACATCTACAGCAAAACATATTTGGATTTTCAAAATATTTGCCACATCCCCAAAGCTATAATTATTTATTCTCTCATTAGGTTTGTAGTGCTAATGATTGATGGATAGAAAACAAGTTTGGGCTAAACATATAAGGGCTACTGCAATTTCACCTTCACTGGGAACACTACAGAGCCTGTATTTTACATAGAAAGAGATAGCTGCGATGACAACTTTTTTTTGCCACACCACAGCCAGACAGGCAACTGAATTAGGCTGTTTCAAATCATATCTTTTTCTTAACTACTTACGGTCAGTTCATTAAATAGTTTTGTTTTCTAATTGGAGTTGCAATTTACTTCCAGTTACAGGGGCTTTTTCTGTTCTCTTTAAGGCTAAGGACCCAATACTGCTTCAGTAGCAATGTTAAAAAGTTTAAAATCCTTCCATTTTTTATTCTCCTCTGGTAAATCAACTGGATGCAGTAGTAATATCATTACCTAAAGAACTAGGACAATTTTTTTTACCTATATCGTAATTCAAGTAAGACCTAGCTTGTTTATTCTGATGTGCAACGTACTGCAAGATAGGATGCATCTTCAGATGTGTGGAAAGGCCTTCAGTTGCACCTGTTTATCCATATGTATTTTATACATATGTCTATACACAAAATATTACTCAGTACTATACACATATAGCACTGTAGCAGAACACAACAGTGAGTCCATTTCAGGGTTGGAAAAATGCTGCACAGAATGGCATTGTAAAGCTAAGTAACTTTAACGTCATAAGAAGTGCAACAGTCACCCCAATATTCACTACCTAGGATGCCTTATTGCTGTTGTGAAATGAAATTCATGAACATTTAGGTTCATACACTGCATTGGTACAACACCCTGACAGTCAGCCAATGAACTCCAAATGTGTACAGCATTATAGAGCTATTACAAAATATTAAATACATCCATGTTCATAAAACACAGAGTGAAAACCACTGAAAAAGTTTCCGCACCCTTGAAGTAATGCAAAATAATGCATTAATTGCTATTAATTTACCGCAGTAACTGAAAATATTCAGTGCAGTTATACAAATGCACTTATACACACACACACACACACACACACACACACACACACAAATAATGCCTACTTGATGTGACCATATACTCTCAAACATGCACATCTTCCTTAGTACAATAAATGTGCCTCAAGGCTACATCTACTATAAGGTTACTACACCCTGTCACTCAGCTATCCTACATATATTTTTCATAAGGATCAACAAACCCATTATTACTGAATTTTATGGATTGACAGGGAACATATTCTATTGAAGTGGGTAATTTACAATACAGTCAAGGACTGTGATTCAAAAGCCCCGTACTATGGAGCAAGTAGTTTGTGGTCAAAATTTTAATTGAATAGAAAATGGGTAGAATCCCAGCTCTGCTAAAGTCAGTAGCAAAACTGAAATTCTGCCTGTTGGATTTCAGTTTCCCAGGGGAATCAGAGAGAATGTTTCTGAAGTCCTCACTCAGGTAAAACTTCCCTTTACTTCTTTGTTTGCTTTTAGGGATGCAAGTTCAGGGTCAAATTAAAGGTAAACAAGAAAATATAGCAGAAATGTTTAGCAGTTAGAAACAAAAATGCAAAGAGAACCCAGTAGGGAAACTCACTAAAATCTAAGGACATTATTTTAGCAAGAGGATACTTAATAAACACCACAACTATATACCATCAAATAGGGCCTGAAGATTTACGTAGTCCATGGCAAAGCCCCAGTCCTACAAACTGCTCCATTATTGAAGTCAATGGGGCTCCATGAGGGTGTACTTCTATGCCCAAGTCTGTGGAAGTTTTGCATGAGTAAAGTCCTCATCAGGCTTTCATTTACAGAACCAAATCTTGCATGCAGAACAGGGACGTAACTTCATAGGGACAAGAGGGAAATTTGCCCTGGGGCCCAAGCTGGGGGAGGCACAAATCCTGTCCTGTTGGGAGTGTGGCCAGGCAGAGAATGAGTGGAAGCACCTGCAGCGCATGGTGCATGTAGGACCCACCCAACGGGAGGCACAGGACGGAGCAAGCACTGGTGGAAGTAGCAGCGGCACCAGGCAGGTAGCAGAGCTGTAGCCTCTAACACAACAAGCGGAGGGAAGGAGAAGTGCTGTGGGGAGGAAGGCAGGGAGAGGATGGTGATGGGGGGCCAAGTCCATTTCTGGCATTTGGGTCCATACCAATCTAGCTATGCCCCTGATCAAGAACATGTGTAGATGTGGATGCGATTAGCATGTAACGTACATACTTAGCATCATTAACAGAGAAATTATACTAGTTGCACGGACACTTACTTAGGACACAGGTGGTTTCAAATGCTAGCAAAAGTAAGAAGTGCAAGGATGTAAACTTAAGACACCACCTAGTGTTTAAAGGCAACACTGCTGCATTTAACAAAGCAGGTCAATCCATCTTCTTGAGAATTTTTTTTTTCCCCCTTCATATTTAAATAGGAAACAGTTAACATTAGAGTGATTTAGATGGGAAAAGCTGGGAAGACGTATAAGAAAAAGGAAGACGGTCACATTTTGTAGAGACTGTAAAATCTATGAGTTCTCTCATTTCCATGAAGGATGGGCACTCTTTCCTGATGTGCTGTAGTCTTCAGAGTTCCAGTTGGGTAAATTAAAATAAAGGAGTGACAATTTTGCATGTCCTCACTTGTGTCTGCAAAAGAACACCTTGTAAAGTAAGGACTGCTCCCATTTAATTCCATATGGAGTCATTCCCCACAAAAGTAGTCTCCATGATTTCTCAGGACTGGAAGGATATCACAGTGTTGATTTTATATACGAAGTAGGATCTGTTCCAGTATACTCGAGTGAAATAATTCACATATGGAGAATAGTTCATTTTGATTTCATGACAAAATGGTCCGTATTTTGAGTAGACATAACTGACGCCTTCTTCACAATCTAACTGCCAAAAGATAAGAAATTACAAGTTAAATTTTAATTTTCAGACAAATCTATTAAAGAATAAACAATTCACCCTTCATTGCTACATTATACAATCACAGGCATACTACTATAAAGAACTATCTGAGAGACCACCTTCCCCTTCACTTCAGGTTTGTATCAATCAATCAATGTGCAAACAGCTCCAGATTTAACAATCCTAGAAACAGATTCTCTTCAACAAAACTAGCAAAGCATTAACATCAATGCTTTTAGCAACCCATCTTCACACCTGACTTTTAGAAAGTAGGAGGAGGAGCAAATTTACTTTCTAAAGTCAATTATCTCATCAACTTCTTTGCTGAGACTGGATGTCAATAATCAGAACTAAGCAAGTATGACGTACTCGTTGGCCTGGGAGCTAAAGGCTTCATCTCCATTATCCATCCTTTAAACTATCTAGGCTGCCTTACTCCTCTTTATCCCTAAATTAGCACAATGGCAAAAGAGTTTATTAAGCTCTAACATATAGAGAATGAGGTCCCTGTTTTATTTTATAGATTTATTGTTCTCATAACAATCCATATAAATTTCACTGGAGACAACTTTTGACCGAAAGCGAAAGTTAAATATTACACAAAAGGCATGTGCGAGGCTAGCTATTAACATTCTCACATTAGTTAGGCGACTGGGCCACAACGGCCAGGCAAGCCATTCTAAACAGCTTTTGCTGCAACAATGGGTGTCTTTAGCTGGACCCGGGGGTGGCCAGTTTTGCATCGCCCTTGTGCAGTTCCACCTGCACTATGGTTTATATGGACCCAGCAGTTGCCACAACCCGCAGTCAGCCTGCGTAGCACCCCAATCCCCCACACCATAGACCTGAAGGCAGATCGCTCACTGCTCTAGGCTGTTCCCCACAGCTCTATAGCATTGCCTGAGGGGCTAGTAGATAGACTGCAGCTCCAGGTAGTGTCCCAGGTTTCGGCAGCCTGCTCTGGTGGCACATGTTCTGGAGAGCACTGCTAGGCCATCTAGACAGGGGTGGAGAACCTGTTCTCTGCCCTGGGCCACTTTGAAAATTAGTACAAGCTCTATGGGTCAGATAGAAGTTGGGGTGGGGCCTGCTCAAACTGGGAGAATGAGGAGAGAGCCCAGATCATGGATCTAGGTTATGAATCCATCTCCTCATTTTTGCTTGAATACACTCTTCCAGTGCTTCAAGATAGGAGCCAGAAACATGGGCAAGAGAAAGGAACTAGAAAGGAGCCAAATCTAGCACATCCTTAAGCCATATCTGGCCTGCAGGCTGCATGTTCCCAACCACTGACCTAGATGAAGAGAACTGCAAAACGGAAGTAGGGGTAAGAGGAAATGGCGAGGGGGAGGGGTGACCAGGGAAATAACATGTTAGCTGGTAGACAGGAAATCAAGGATCCCTTCCACGGTTTCTCTCTAGCAACATGTGCTAAAACACACCAAAATTTTGAACGTAAAACAGTTTTAAAACATAATTTAACACATGCCTTTCATCCTAGTATGGACATTCCGCAAGAGAACATTGTCTAGAGAAGCTCCAAGATAAACTTTGTCAGGTATTGCAGATGTTAAAACATCTGATTTTGGAGGCATGAATGGTGGGGACACAACATAGAAAGATGCTCGCACATCAACCCCCTTAATGACCAAAGTTGGCTCAAAAAAACATTCAGAATGATGGGAGCTCACAAAAACAAAAGCTTAATAATGAAAAAGGATGACCACACAAAAATATTTAGTATATTCTATACTATTCCTTATGACTGGGAAGTACTTCGCAACATTTATTTAATGAATTAATTTTAAAATGAAAAAGTGATTTCCATCAGTCAAGCACTTGGTTTTCTCCAGGGCTACTTACATGACCATTTGCAATATCCAGTAAGTCCTTAACCCTGCATCCTCTCACAGGCCCCACCTCATTGCAAATTGAATCCTCTATAACCAGATAGGTGGCTTTGTAGGATGTGAGTATCTTATAAATATCCTCAGCAGACCTTCTTGAGTAGATCTGATAAATCTGAAGATTAAAGATTAATACAAATTAGAACAATGGAAGGTCAAACAGGATGTTAGGAATTATTCAGAAAGGGATACAGAATGAAAATTATAATAATGTATATGAATATATGGTGCAACTGCATCTTGAATATTTTCTGGAGTTCTGGTCTTCCCATCTCAAAAAAGACATAAAACTAGAAAAGGTACAGAGAAGGGCAACAAAAATGATATGGGGTATGAAATGGTTCCCATGCCAAGAGAGGCTTGATAGATTGGGGCTCTTAAGCTTGAAGAGATGACAGAGGGGATATAATAAAAGTTTATAAAATCATGAGTGTTGTGGAACAAGTAGATAGGGAATGGTTATTTACCCTCTCTAACAGTATTAGAACTAGGGGACACTCCATGAAACTAACTAGAACAAGTAAAAAACTCAGCACACAGTTGTGCTGTTGGTCAAGGTAGTATAGCTAGGTTTAAAAAAGAATTGGATAAGTTCTTGGAGAGTAGGTCCATTATGAGCTATTAGCAAAATAGGTTTAGGGGACATAATCTGTTACTGTTGGGAGTGGACAACAGGAAATGGATCGCCCGTTATGACCTGATTGGGTACGTCTCTCAAGCAACCGAGATTGGCCACTGTTGGAGACAGGATGCTGGGCTCAATGAACTATCGGTCTGACCCAGTATGGCACGTCTTATGTTCTCAACTGCATTTATTTTGGTACTCAGAGGTTCCAAAAGCATCTAGGACTATAATACTTGTTTGCAGTTGTGTTGGCAGACCACTCAGAGATTAGACCATTTGAGCCACTAATCATCTGTCATGGGTATCTTGCATTGTTCCTTCAATTCTTCAGGATTTTGTGTATGGTACTTCAGGCTTTTCTAATTGGTTCTTAGGATAAGAACATAAGTAGTGCCATACTGAATCAGACCAATGGTCCATCAAGCCCAGCATCCTGTCCTCTGACAGTGGCCAATTTCGATCGCATGGAAGAAGGACCAACAGTCACAATGGGCAATCTGTTCCCCATCGTTCACTCCCAGCTCCCGACAGGAAGAAGTTCATCCCGTAAGCTACTTGGTTAATAGCCGTTAACAGACCTACTCTCTAAGAACTTATCCAGTCCTTTTTTAAACCCAGCTATACTACTGACCCTGACAATGTCCTCTGCAGGGGCGGATTGGCCATTGAATGCACCGGGAGAATTCCCGGTGGGCCGGGGCGGGCTGGGGGCCGGTCATGCTGTCTTTTTAAAAATTATTCTTAACAAACAAACCCCCAAAATTGTTGGTCTTGACCCCTGTAGGGTTGGGTTGTGTTGGAGGGGAGGGGGAGGGCTTACCTGACTCTCCCTCTTAGTAGCGCTGAAGCAGCAGCGGGGACAGCGATCGGGCTGGGAGATAAGGCTGTTTGTTTACAAACAGCTCCTGCCCATGTGCTGATCAGAAGGTTGCT
>QEPC01012389.1:1419127-1429242 GCA_003113815.1 Sphenodon punctatus
CTACAAGGGCGTAGGAGAGACGAGGCGGTGCTGTGAGGAACAGAGGGGCGCGCTCGCCAATGGAGGGACGCTGAGAGCCGTGCTGCAAGCGCCAATAAGCTCGTGGGGGGAACTACAAGGGCGTAGGAGAGACGAGGCGGTGCTGTGAAGAACAGAGGGGCGCGCTCGCCAATGGAGGGACGCTGAGAGCCGTGCTGCAAGCGCCAATAAGCTCGTGGGGGGAACTACAAGGGCGTAGGAGAGACGAGGCGGTGCTGTGAAGAACAGAGGGGCGCGCTCGCCAATGGAGGGACGCTGAGAGCCGTGCTGCAAGCGCCAATAAGCTCGTGGGGGGAACTACAAGGGCGTAGGAGAGACGAGGCGGTGCTGTGAAGAACAGAGGGGCGCGCTCGCCAATGGAGGGACGCTGAGAGCCGTGCTGCAAGCGCCAATAAGCTCGTGGGGGGAACTACAAGGGCGTAGGAGAGACGAGGCGGTGCTGTGAGGAACAGAGGGGCTCGCTCGCTAACGGAGGGACGCTGAGAGCCGTGCTGCAAGCACCAATCAGCTCGTGGGGGGAACTACAAGGGCGTAGGAGAGATGAGGTGGCACCAAAGGTGCGCATCGGGTCAGCGCGCCTAAGGGCAGCACGCCCTTGTGCACCGGCAGGGTGCTGGGTCCCCCTGAAGTAGTTCCATACCCTCTTATTACTGCTCTGTGGGTAAGCTCCCTAATCTGCTTAAAGCCCTGGTTTCTTGAAAGTGGACTTACTTTGGATTGAATTTGAGGACTCACTAAGGGTAATCCCCCACCCCCCACTGGTTCTCTGTGGGAAAGTGTGGCGCTCACAATTCCACCCTGGTGTCCCCGTTTATAATTTCCTTGGCTTGCTTCCGCACTCAAAAGGACGAGGGGTGTCAGTAGGAACTCTCATTTAAGCTCCCCTGTTGCTTAAATACCTCCAGGGGTCAGTTTTATGGTGCACAGAGAAGATTCCCTGGGCAGTTTATTTTGACAGCCTCAACGTAGATTTACTTACAGAGGCTTACTGGCTGGTGTCTTTTGCAGAGATCTCCTAGGTACTCTTAAGTATGGAGAAGAAAAAGAGACAGACGTCATCACCAAGAAATTATATTGTTGGCTCCCCACTATCTAAGCAGGCAAAAATGACCGATTTTGTCTCAGACACTTTACCGCAAGCAGTAGTAGGGTCTTTGTCTCAACCCAAGTTGAATAACCTGCTTTCCTGTTTGCAGACTGAGGCAGAAGCTATAGGCAATAAAGATCTTACTGAATTCCGCTTGACACAACCCAATGGAATCCAACTAGAGGATCCTCCTGCTGTGGCAGGTTATGATTTAGAGCACTTGGATACCTCTTATTTAGCTCAATTCCATTTCTCTACCTCTATGCAATATGAGGAATTATTAGAATCCCAATGTAATTTAACTGCTAAGACAGTGTTGCTGCTGCTAAATAAAATCATTGACATGAGTCAATATTTAGTTACTATTAAAGGACCGTTGCAGGCAGCTATGGGGAAAAGAGATAGTATTAGGGCAGATTTTCAGTCTAGAGGTGGACTAGGCAAGGGAGGTGAACCCGATTATCAAGAGCATTGCTCGACAGGGTATAAGGATGAGACTGCTATAAAAGGCCCAGGAGAGCCCACAAATGGGACTGCCAGAAGGCAGCCTTTTCCCCCCAAATAGGATACAGTTTAAGGTTTTGCCACTCTATAATGGAAGGCTTCCTAGTTGGGCTAGTATTGCCCTAGTTGCCCATAACATCTCCCAATTATTGAGACGGAGAGTGAATGTACCAGATATTAAAAATGTGATATGGCTTTCCAATGGGTACAGGTATGTTGAGATGCTAATTGAATTTCACAACTCACAAATTGTTAAGAGTATTTTCCTTGCCAGAAAGCATTTGCTATCAAAGGGAATATCAATTGATCAGGTGCCATTAAATGGCCCCAGAGAGGATAGCTCTCGTGAGATGGCGACTACTAATAGAAAGCCTTTGAAGCCAACCATAGAGAATCTAATAGCAATTCCAGATGACAAGGAAATGATAGATTTAGCTATGGAATGCTTCCCCCCGGCCAGGACACAGAATGGTAGAACTTTTAATAAGAAGCAAATAGACTTTGTGCCCCCTGATATGGAGTCTAACCCGCTGGATTTTTTACTTACTCCAGGGGATACAAGTTCTAAGGATGAGGAGTTTGTGGCTGAATACGAGTCTCTTTCTGTGATGGAGCAGGACTTAGTGCTGCAGCGCACAGAGTGCCTCTGTAAAAAACTAAAGACCACCACTATGGAATACGTCGCGCTGCAATTAGCTAACTTTAAATATTTGAAAGAATATACCGGTGGGGAGAATAATCTAGCCATGGCTTCCCAGGGCAATGTGGAACTCTTTTTGGAGTCCCCTAGGCAGGAGCATCACTTGCCTCAATTACCTGAACAAGATTCTCTGCCCCAATGACTGGATGCTTTCTCTTGCCCTCAGTGGGAGGCCGGAAGTTCTCTGTCCATTTTGTCATGGAATGTTGCTGGGTGGCACTCTTGAAAATGGGATAACACTGATTTTGAACTGGGCAACTCTGATATATTATGCTTTCAGGAGACTTGGAGCAACAAACTGCAAGGGACATGGGTGCCAGGATACCAGACTTGGACAACACCAGCAATCCAAATGGGGAAAAAAGGGAGACATTCGGGGGGACTAGCTATCCCGACCAAATTAATTTCTGGGATGAAGTTTGTTCAGGTTCACTGCAGTACTAATAATACTCTTGCGGTCCTGGTTTCTTTTCATGATAAACTGTTGATAATTATAATTAATATATATCTCCCTCCCTCCTGGACTCTATTTGCCCGATATAATTATTGGTACTCTTTGGAGGAGTTAATAAGTAGCTGGGACAACAAGTATATCAATACTTCTGTTATATTGGTAGGTGACTTTAACGCCCAGACAGGCTCATCAGATGCGGTTAGAGCTGCAGCTATGGGTTTGGAACTTGAGGACGAACCATACTTCTTTCCTCCTAGAGTCTCAAGGGATGCAAAATTAAATGCTCTTGGTCTGCAATTTCTAATGTTTCTATATAGAAATAGCTATAGAGTACTTAATGGAAGCTCAAAATCAGACCCAGTCGGGGATTTGACTTTTGTGTCCCATATGGGAGTTAGTGTGATTGATTATATAGCTGTTCCAATCTCTGTTTTCCTGATTTGGGTGATTTTGTAGTATTGCCCCAGGGCGGTAGTGATCACTTCCCGATAATGACTATATTTAGCCTAAAGTCCAGTAAATCCCAATTATGTCAACCTGCAATTGTTATTCCTGACCTAGAGGTGCAGACCTCTAGGACAATTAAATGGGATAGCAAGGTTGCAAGGCAGGCCATCTCTCTTTTTACTTCCTCAGAGATGGAGAATTTGCATGTTCAATGTGTCCATGCGGACTCATACACCTATTTAGACTGTTTTCAGAATCTCCTCCTATTTATTAGAACCTGTCTCCCTCCTAAAAAGAGGCCTAAGGTAGGAGGGTCAAGCCAGCCCTGGTTCGACAGTTCTTGCAGGCAGTTAAAGCGCCAGATTAGAAAGGAGAATTGGTCACCTACCTCGGTGAATTCCTTTCTCTTCTGTCTCCGGATAATCCTCCGCACGGGTAGCTCTGCGGGTGGCCGCCGGGAGGCAGAAGAAGAAAAAGCTCATTGCGCATGCATGCAGAGCTATCCCTTGTAATCCTCAGTCCATATCCTAGCCGAGGTTAGTGTCACTAAATAAACTTGAAAAACTTGTCAATAACGTCAACCTATAACTTGTGCAACCCTTCATCATTGTTGTAGATACAAACATATTCAGAGACCAAATACTTAAGTGGGTTCTCTTAGGACTATAGCCCAATTCTTAACTTAACAACAAGAAAGCTAGGTGCTGCTTATTTGGCAGGGTGGGTCAGAGGATTATCCAGAGACAGAAGAGAAAGGAATTCACCGAGGTAGGTGACCAATTCTCCTTTCTCCTTCTGTCTCTGGGCTAATCCTCCGCACGGGAAATGCCCGAACCCTCAGATACCTTCAGGGTGGGAGCCAGCAGCGCCCAGAGCTTCCAGCACTGCTTGCAGCACCCTCCTGCCAAATGCCGCTTCAGCGGATTTGAAAACTTGCAGCTTGTAATGCTTTACGAAGGTGTGTAGAGAGGACCAAGTGGCCACTCTGCAAATCTCTTCGTAGGAGGCTCTTTGTTTAAAGGCATAGGACACTGCTGCTCCTCTTACAGAGTGTGCCCAAATTTGCAGCGGTGGGAACCTGTGTAATGCACTGTTTCATCCACTTAGAAATCAGTGTTTTAGATGCTTTCGATCCGGCCTGTCCTGGTCTGATATTAACAAACATAGCCGTAGAAGCCCTGATTACCTGTGTTCTGGAGAGGTATACTTTTAGTGCTCGTCTTACGTCTAAGGTGTGCCAGGCTTTCTCCTTAGGGTGAGAAGGTTTAGGGCAAAAAGAAGGTAAAATGATTTCCTGAGATCTATGAAAGATTAGAGTTCACCTTAGGTAAGAATGTCTGATCTATACTAAGAGTTACTGATTGGTCCTGAATGACACAAAAATTATCCTCCATGGAGAAAGCCCCTAACTCTGAGACCCGTCTTGCCGATGTGAAGGCGACCAAGAATACCACTTTCAGAGTTAACATGTACAGGGATACATGTCTGAGTGGTTCAAAAGGGGGCCTAGTTAAGGCGTCCAATACTAGGAGAGGCTCCATGAAGGGCATCTGTGGACTACTGGTGGAGAAATTGTTCTGGCTGCTCTCAAGAACTGTCTCGCATGCTTATGGGAGGATATTCTTTTGTTGGAGACTGTATTAAGTACAGAGTCTATTGCTGCTGACTGTCTTGCTAAGGTATTGGGTTTTAATCCTTTTTCTAAGCCGTCTTGTAGAAACTGTAAAATAACATGGATTTCGGCAGCACAGGGGTCGTGACCTCTCTGGGATGCCCAAAGCACAAATGTTTTCCAGGTCGCTCTGTAGGCCCTCCTGGTAGGGCGCCTGGAATGTTGCAGGGTTGTTAGTACTGCTTCCGAGTAGCCCTTTCTCTTTAAGGCTGAGTGTTCAAAAGCCACGCTGTCAACCTCAGCACCTGTAAATTCTCATGCATTAGAGGTCCCTGTTGAAGGAGGTCCTGTCTTCTTGGTAATTTGACGTGGGTGGTGCTGAGTTCTATCAGGTCCGAGAACCATGGTCTCCTTGGCCACCATGGTGTTATTAGGATGAGTTGAGCTTGTTCCTGGATGAGTTTCGCCACCGTTCTCGCGATTAGCGGGAATGGAGGGAACGCGTATAGAAGTCCTGAAGGCCATGTTTGGTTGAGCGCGTCCGTCGCGATCTCTGCTCTGCAGGGGGTTCTGGACATGAACCGAGGAACCTGTGAGTAGTTTTTGGTGGCAAACAGGTCCACTACCGGGTGACCGAAGATCTTTGTCAGGTATTTGAATACTTCCTTGTTCAGTGTCCATTCATGGGGGTCTAGGACAGTTTGACTGAGCCAGTCTGCTTGTGTGTTGTCCTGGCCCCGGATGTGTAAGGCCTTGAGGGAGAGAAGGTGTTTTTGCGCCCAAGCAAATAATCAGATTGCTTCCCTGTGTAACTCCGCTGATCTGGATCCACCTTGATGATTTATGTATGCTTTTGCGGTTACATTGTCCATGTAGACCAGTACGTGTTTTTTGAGAAGCCTTTTGTGAAGTTGTAGGAGAGCTAGTCTGACCGTCTTGAGCTCCAATAGGTTGATGCTGCGTGTCTTGTCTCTGTCACTCCACAGGCCCTGGACCGCTGATGTTCCGTAGTGGGCCCCCCAACCCGAGAGACTGGCGTTCGTTGTTAGGATCTCCCGGTTGGGCTCTGTTAGTGGTGATCCTATGGTGAATGTCTCTGGTTTTAACCACCAGGACATGGAGCATGCGAATCCTGAGGTATTTTTACCCATGGATTGGCGCCTCTCATCAGCTCTAACTGCATGGGTCGCAGCAGCTGCTGTAAGGGTCTGAGGTGTAGACGACCCCACTGGATCTGAGCTGTGCATGATACAAGGAGGCCTAGTAGTTGTGCTAAAGACTTTAGTCTTGCCCTTCTCTGGTGAAACAACAATTGGATCAGAGTCTTTATTTTCTGTTGCCTGGGGAGGGGAATGAAGGCGACTCCTAAGGTTGTATCCATGATTAGACCGAGATGTTCCAATCTGTGTGTTGGGGTCAAAGAGCTCTTCTCCTGGTTGATTAGGAACCCGTGGGTGTTGAGGTAAGTCATGTTTCTCTCTAGGTCCTGGAGAATTTTGTCCTGTGAATGAGCTCGGATTAGGAGGTCATCCAGGTAAGGATAGACGTGCATACCTTCCTGTCTGAGATTCGCTATCAGTGGAATCAGGATTTTTGTGAAGGTCCTGGGAGCTGATGATAGGCCGAACGGTAGGGATCTGTATTGGTAGTGTTTGCCTTGATATGCAAAGCGGAGCCATTTGCGGTGTGGCTGCCAGATAAGGACGTGGAGGTACGCCTCCCTTAAATCTAGGGAGACTAGCCAGTCGTTCGGTCTCAGGGTCCAGCATATTGATCCTACTGTTTCCATCTTGAACTTCAGATGTTTTACGTTCCTGTTCAGCTGTTTTAGATCTAATACCGCTCTCTAAGTTCCCATCTTCTTCTTCACTAAGAATATTATTGAATACAGGCCTTGTCCCTTCTGTTCCACCAGGACAGGTTCTATTGTTGTGATGTGCAGAAGCCTCTGAATCTCCCCTGTCATTGCTCCGTGTTTTTCCGTGGAGTTTGACATGGGAGAGGTGAGGAATCTTGCGTGGGGGTTGCGGGTTAATTCTATGCGATAGCCTAGTGCTACCGTTTCTTTCACAGACGTCGGATACTGACGGATACAGTACTTTGAGAAGGACTGCAGGCTGCTCTCTACCTCCGGAGTCCCTATGTAGTCATGCGTCTTGCTTGTGGGAATTTGGGGCGGGATTCTTTTGTTTTTGTCTATCGAATCTGGAATGTTGTTTGTTGTTCCTGTTGCGAAAGGAAAAACCAGGTTGGGTATCCCTCGACTGACCCTGAAATCTTTTGAATGGGATAAACCTGCCTTTGTGCTTGTAGGGGGGGTTGCGAAAAAACCTCTTCTTTGGTCCCATCTGTTGCAGGTTCTGGCTCTTGGACTTGTCGTTTGCGTCGGCAAGGACTTTGTCAAGACATACCCTAAATAGCTTTAAACCTTTGTACGCGGCTGAAACTAATAAGTTCTTTGCCGTGGGGTCCCCTTGCCATGATCGAAGCCACAGCCTCCTTCTGGCTGCCATGCTGCTAGCTAGAGCCCTGGTGGACCACCCCATGGCATCCGTGGTGGAGTCAGTCAAGAAAGCAGTGGCGAGGGATATTCGAGAAGAAATAATCTGTGCCCTTTTGTCAGATATGTTGGGGTCCTGGGCCTCCTGCAATCATGCCATGAGCGCCCTGGCCACGTAGGAGGAAGTAATGTTAACCTTTAACGGAGATGCGGATAAATCTAGTCCCCCGCGTAGGGATGCGTCAATGGTCCTGTCTGTGGGGTCCCTGGGAGAGCAATCCCCTTCAGTGGGAAAAACGGTTTGTCGGGCTTGGGATACTGCCGCAGTGTCTACCTTTGGGTTCCTGAATATGGGCTCCTTCTTCCTAGAGAAAGAGTACAAGGAGGACTGGGTCTTGTTCATCCTGATAGTTTTGTCGGGATGCTTCCAGTCCTGAATGACCAGTTTCTCAAATACTCTATCTAGGGGCACCCCTGATTTCTTACCGTGGAGGGAGGGAATATAGTCCCTCGGTCATCCTCCTGGGAGTCAGAGGATTCCTCTTTACTCTCTCTCTCTGACAGCTGAAGTGTCTTTGAGACCTGAGACATGAATTGTTCCCTATAGGTCAGTGGGAATTGTCTGTCGCTGTCTCTAGGCTCTTGGGGAGCTTCCTGGGAAGCTCTTATCTCCAGATCCCCCCACTCCTGCTTAGAGTCAATCTCAGAGGAAGAGATGAGCTGTCTCTCCTCTGCTTCCCTGTGTTTTTTGGCCAGAGGTTCAGCATAGCTTTCATCAGAAGAGCTGTCTAATTGTTTGGCTCTGGCTCCCCCTTGTGGGCACTTTTTGCCGCTGCCTGCCCTCTGAGGAGTTTTCCCCGCTTTCGGTTTCCTAGCCTTGGGGGTGGGGGATTTGGCTTGTGGTTCCCTGGTCTGCAGTTCGCAGAGTCTATCAAGGGATTTTAGTATTTTGCCCATGGTGTTAGCCAGGAAGGGCATATCTACTTGCCCTTCTTCCTGGGGGGGCTGCCACTTCTTGCGCGCTCTCCTCAGAGCTCCCTTCCATGTTGCACGTCTTAGTGTTGATGTCGGGGGACTGCGTCGCGGCTGGAAAGGATCCCACTTGCGTGCCTTTCCGAGGCGGGGGGAGACTTTAGTTGTTTTGGGCCCCTGGATGTTCTGCTCCCCTGTTCCCTGGCGGTTTGTGGGGGAACCGGCTGGGTCTCCCGCGTTTCCCCGGCCAGGGAAAACGCCACCTTTTATGCCCCGCCTGCTCGTTTACCCCTCGATTCCTGAGTTGCAAGCTGTGATAGATATTTCAATTATTTTCCTATTTATTTTTCTTTTTATTTCTTTGAAGGTTCCAGAGAGGAACAGAATGCACCTGAACGGTCCGAAGGCAGAAGACGGACTGGGGATTACAAGGGATAGCTCTGCACGCATGCGCAATGAGCTTTTTCTTCTTCTGCCTCCCGGCGGCCACCAGCAGAGCTACCCGTGCGGAGGATTAGCCCGGAGACAGAAGGAGAAAGGCTGCTAGGAGTATGAAGGGGAAACCATCTGGAGAAATGATTAGTTATTATTTCAAGCTTAAATCCCAGTTTCATCTTAAAAAGAAAAAGTGAGACTTCCAACAGGATTTATGGGTGAAGCTGGAGGAAGCAATGGCCCATAAGGACTCATTTACCTTCTGGACCATTGTTAATAAGGGTTCTAGATGTAAGTCTACTCCCCTGGTTCAACATATTGAGTAGCAGCACTTGGCAGGAATACTTTTTTAGAATTTTCAAACAATGTTCTGGGGAGAGTGCACCTTGCTACTGTTATCGTACTCCTAATTCTGAGGAAATGGTATCTTACGAAGCAGTAGAAAGATTGCTGGAACAGCTTCCCTTCAATAAAGCACTAGGTGAAGATGGGATCCCTGGGGAGCTATTTTGCGAATACAGGCAGTGGTGGGCTCTGGTCCTTTGTCAACTATTTAACAATATTATTCGATTGGGGAAAATACCAGTTGGCTGGAATACTAGCATTATAATACCGATCTTTAAAAAGAGCGATAAGAGCTCTTCCATCTAACTATAGGCCAATCAGTCTAATTGACGTCATAGCCAAAGTCTTTGCTAAGTATGTACTGGGCAAAGTAGAAGAGTGGGTCCATGAGAACTCTTTACTGGCAGAAGAACAGGCTGGATTTAGGCCTCACCGATCAACTCTTCATCAGTGCTTTGTTTTGTCACATATTGTGAATAAATATGTGCACATTCGTCAGAGCTCTGTTTTTGCTGCATTTGTAGATCTTCAGGCTGCCTTTGATAGTATCGATAGGACAATTTTGTGGAGAAAACTTAAGGTACTGGGGATTGATGACCAACTGTTATTTCAGATTCAGCTCCTGTATTACACCTGCGTGTAAGGTTGAATATAGAGGGGGCATTATGCAACCCGGTCCGGGTGACGAACGGGGTCAAGCAGGGCTGTGTCCTTGCCCCTCTTCTATTCAATCTATTTATTAATGACATAGTCAGCAGTCTGTAACATAGTGATGGACATCCCCCTAACGTAGGGGGTTGTCCGGTGCCAATTTTACTATATGCGGATGACATGGTCCTCCTTTCTACCACCAGAGTCAGTATGAACTGGCAGCTGATGAGGCTGAGTTTATACTGTAAGGACAATCATCTTAAAATCAATCAGGATAAGACTAAGATTATTGTTTTCTCAAGGAAGACAAAAAAGTATACATGGAGACTGAGCACAGGTCTATTATTATTATTATTATTATTATTATTA
>QEPC01012389.1:1429809-1445875 GCA_003113815.1 Sphenodon punctatus
GCCCAGAAAGCTGTCCAATACTATTTCCCCCCCTCTTCTTCTGGCTCCAAAACCAATTACTTGCTTACATGGGGCGAAGTTATGGTTAGGCAGTCCTTCACTCGGCTAAGGTGTGGTGCGTTTCCCCCTGAACTGGTGGAGGGCCGTTATGCGGGTATCCCTAGGTCAAATAGATATTGTATCCTTTGTGATTCCCAGGAGGTTGCCTCTTTAACCCATATTCTATTCTTCTGCTCTGCATTGTCAGTTTCAAGGAAGAGACTTTTGGATTCTCTTCCTCTTCAGCTGTCGGATAAAAATTTAGCAGACTCCTTGAAGCTGTTGCTTAATTCTGAAGACTCTATAGTGTCTAGACAAGTGGCAAATTTCAGCCTTGTGGCCGTCCGCAGATACAAAGTATTGATGAGACACAGGAATCCTGAGTCTCCTGAAAACCATGAGCAATTGTAATTGTACGGTAGAAGTGGATGAAAATTATGTCTATTCCGAAGAGTGGAAATATTGTATTGAGTGGCTTCAGTTATGTAAAGTTTAAGGGCTAAATTTATGTTAGTCTATTTTTATTTGAAATTGTAAACGCTATGATGTAAGAATATAATTCTGTTCTGTTTTAAGTATCTCTTTTATGTTTTGTAATAGCCATCGGCTACACAAATAAACTATTTTGACTGACTGACAGAGGGCGTCTCCCAAGTATTTGTTTGCAAGAGGAGTCAAATTTATTCGTAGAATAAAATTGGCACAAATCGATTACTTGGTGGCTGACACAGAATGGTCTATCAGTTCTAAGCTTGACTCACTACACTCAAGTTCAAGCCAAGTCTGTAATTAAAGCTAGGCTAACTGATGTTGCATTGCAGTTAGAAGGAACTGCCCTAGATGAACAGAAAATAGCTCCTTGGTATCCTCTGTTCAAGCTGGGGCCAGAGTATGTACCTGTCGGATATCTCTGACTACCGAGCGAGGAGAGCACTGACTACTCTGAGATTCAATATGACGGCCACCAAGGAACTGGAAGGCCGTTATTTGGGGATTCCTGCAGATCTGCGTTCCTGTTTCTGTAGCCAATTTGTTGTGGAAGATTTACAGCATTACCTTTTATTTTGTCCAATGTATGAGGGAATTCGGAAAGAAGCCTTTGGACTGTGGTTCATAGGCAGGGACCACTGGGATCCCTCCCTACGAATCTCATTCCTGTTGGTCAACTCTAATAAAGTGATCACCAATAGGATGGCTACAATAGCACTGAGGATGGAAATTGAAAGGAAAAAGAGAGTAGAGGTCAATTGTTAGATAATTATGAATCAGGTTCTAAAGTAGTCAGATTTCCCTTTGCGGAATACCTCAAAGCAATTCACCATGATTCATTATATCCGTCAAGTGTAATGTATGCAGGCCAACGCAAGAGCCATTATGCACTTGGCATCATTCCACATGCTGCTGTGAGATCTACAATGGTGACAAATAATCTACACCGCTATTAACAAAAAGGAGAAATTGGCTGGAACACTATCATTAGCGGCCTAGTCTTTTCTAAAGATGTGCAAGTTGGCATTAAAGATTCCTTAAATACTTGACATCATTAAAGATGGCTCACTTAAAACATAAGAGGATGGGGGAGTAGGTGGGCATGAGGTGGAAAGGTTTGGTAGTTTGCCATGGCCTCTCTGGGGGGTGGCTTCTGGGTGTGACAAAAGAGAGGGAATGGATGGGATGGGTTAAGTGGGCATGGGGAGATGTGGGATTTTGTTTTCAATGTACTGATACTGTGGTTTTTTTTTTAAATTATTGTAAGCCGCCCCGAGCCATTTTGGGGATAACAACCAACAACAAGAGGACAAATCCAGCCCTTACAAAACACAATATCAGGGCCAGTTTCAGGCAGACTGTGCAATCGCACAGGGTCCCAGAGGAGCTCCCAATACTTGGGGTCTTCAAACAAACTTGAAATGTCAATGTAAGTGTGACACCAGATCCACAGAGTCTCAAACACAGGTGGGGGTCGGGCACCTCAGTGGGGATGCGATGCTATGTTTAATGGAGCATCAAATATTAATTCCAGTAACATTGACTGTTTTCTAATGTGCTAGGTAGGCCCATGTAGGAGGTGGGACCATGTACCTGGTGAACTGAGTTAGCACATGTATGTGGGAGGGTGATCGTACAACTGTGGCAAGGTCAGCATGTGTACTGGAAAATAAACAGTTGTTAGGGGTGGTCTCCGACACAACAATCAGGGCAGGCACAAACCCTGCCTGCAGAGTGCCTTTCTGTGGTGAAAGTGGCAGTACTGGGCACAGACTCCTTTGGTAGCTGCCCCCCACAACAGTGCCTGTAGGTGGGACTCAGCACTGGCTCTGCCCTCTCCCTCTAAGCAGCCACATGAGTGCCATGTCCTGGTACAGGTGAGATGTGCTAATGCTTTCCAGAACTGGTGAAGTCTGGAGCAGCCCAGAGTGCTGTTCAGAGGAGTGGTGAGAGTGGACTGTGAGCAGAACGTTTCCCTGCTCCGTCAGGCAGGCCTGTAGCAGGTGGAAATGAACTTCCTGCAAGAGGTAAGAGAGACCAGAGTGCCAGGTTTCAGCCCTTTGAGACCAAGACAGTGAGGGAGACCTGGTTGGGCCGGGTATATCAGCTCTGTGCAACGCCAGAGCCTTGTGGCAAACTGGCAGGGAAGGAGCAGCAACTCCCAACAAATCTTATGCAACCTTTACTTTAAAAATGATCACTGTCAAATCTTTCTATGTTTAGAGGGGGAGCACACCTTTTTGCGCAGGGCTGTCAATGCAAGTTGGACTGGATGAGGGCAGAGGAGGGCCTCTAACTCCTATTGAAAAGGCAGAGCTTATTTTAACAGAAACTATTTCTCGTCTATTCAAAACTTCGTTTCAAAGCAGTGTCATCACTCCACAAATCTTGAATGACCAATATGTAGCCATAGACAAGAACCTACAACTTTGTGGTCATAGGGGAGTTTACATTTAACAACTGTTACATATAACATCTGCTTGCTTAGGCTATGGGCATGATCCTGACAAGAGAGGAGAACTTTGGTCTCAATGCAGCAGCAAAGCCTTTATGCATCTTACAGGATAAAGCCCAATTGTTTTTGTTTTGCAAATAGTTATTAAAAATTAGCATCTGATGTAAAGCATATAAATGTATCCAACTAAATCTTTCCTAGTATACTGCATAGCCTCACCAGAGAAGATGGTCCAACAAAAGATATCAACTTAATTACTTTGTCTCCATCTCTTACATTTGGACACTCGCCCCCTCTTTCTAGACTAGGCTTTTAAGGCAGGTAACTAAATTATATGAAAGCAAGCCATGCAAACCATTCTGGATTTGATCCTTTCCCCACAGAAATCAAAAGGTACTATTTCTTTCAACAGGAACAATATTTCAAGACTAGTCCCAATCTTTATGTCCTGCCAAACCACTCAATGAAGCATGCATGGTAAACTCGATTCATTTGACTTGGAGACAAATAATTTGAGTAAAGGCAAAGAGGAAGCTATCAAGATTTTCATACATACCGTATCCAAGTCATGAGTCCTATTGTATCAGGGTCATAAAATTCTTGTAGTTCTGAAAGTTCCGTCATTATCCTAGGAAAAAACTGAAGGAAGGAAGCATGCAAAGGTTATGAATAGTGGAAAACCTTAATTGCTGAACATTCTAACTTTAAATAATTCAACAGGAGTGGACTAAGAGTCTTTCTAGTTTTGCCTGTAAAGTAATATTTTCATGCTAACACTGAGGATCCCACTCCTTGATCTTTGTGCTTAAGTGATCACTGGTTTATGTTTTCATGTATCTTCCCTCAGAGTAACTGTTTTAGGTGCTGACCCTGCCAACACTCCATTTTAGTACTATTGCTACATAGGTAGGTCTATCTGTGAGCAGACTCCTAGTGTGAATCAATGTACAAGGTAGTTAGTATCTAACACCATTCCATAGGTGAATTCAGCACTGCAGGGCTGTAATTTTGCAAACAAATTCAGGAATTTTTAAAGGGATCATTTCCCCTATTGCTTCAGCTGGGTATTTTATTGACCGTTTCTATTTTTCTGTTTCAAAACGATATTTCTTTTATAACAGTAACCAAATAATTTAAGATAAAGTATCTAAGAATCAAAATGAATAGTTACAGAGATAGTCGAACTCTGATTAGAAGGGTATAGATTACCCTCCTAATTATTTAGGATTATTTGCACCTAACTATACTTACAGAGATACTCAAACTCTGATTAGAAGGGTATAGATTACCCTCCTAATTATTTAGGATTATTTGTACCTAACCACTCCCACACACTCTCCAAGTGCAAAGACAAGATGGCACCCAGTGTATTTCTAAACATAGAGCTAACTCTATAGCTGGGGGCCCAGATAGGGTGGCCATACCTCCCCCCTTTAAAAGAGGATGCTTATGAAAAATACATGGTTCAGGGCTGCAATGGAACCAATGTAGCCCTGTCACATGTATTTTTCATAAGTGTCCTTTTTTAAAGGGGAGGTATGGCCACCCTAGGCCCAGATGGTACCAGTAGGTTGCTCTGCATCCCCTCCCACTTTAGAATCATCTGTGAATTATCTGGGGTTTTAGTTCTCCAGGCTACCTTTCTCCCACATTAACCCAAACAACAGTTGATGCCAGTACATTAATTAACCATAATGCATTGTTTACAGACACTCAACCAAAAAATGCTTCTGGTAACCAATTCAAGTCTATAATAGCTATGTTATAATCCCTTGAAACAAGTGCGATGGTTTAGCACCATTAATACCAAAGGATCTGCACTAGGAAAATGTCTGGCCTTTAAACTTACAGAACAAACCCAAACATTTTAAAAAAGAACACCCACAACAGAACAACCCTTTGATTCTTTTGTTTTCTGAGAAACACTAACTTGCATTATATAATTCTAAATTTAATACCTTGTACTGCTAACAGGCATGAGTTGGCAAGAGGTTGATTGCACCACTCTTTGAACCTTCCCTTTCCCTACCAATCCCCTTTCCTCCATATAGGATTCCTTCACCCACATTCTGTCAGTCATATTCTACTTTGGATCCCTTCAGTTAACCTCACATTTCCTCTCCTACCCTATTCCATCTACTGCTCCCCCCCCCCGGGTCAGTTTCCTCCTTCTTGCCTCCTTGTATGTAAACAAATGTGATTTTGCTGCCTGGAATTATTTTTGCGCACACACACGTGCACACGCACACACAGTTCTGGGTGTCTATGTCTACATGTCCCAGCCCAGTGGTCACTGGCATAGGGGGAGGAAAAATGACTTGGAAACTGTGGAGATTGCCCCAACTCCCTCCCTGCCCACATCCGCCTCGCCCCCTCCCTTCATACCTTCAAATCCCTCCTTAAGATCCACCTCTTCCACACTGCCCTCCCCGACTTCTTGTTCCCCTCACCTAACTCCTGATGACACCCTCCATCCAGTACAATCTGTTACCTAAGGTCTGTGTACTCATATCCTCACCACACGGACCAACCAGCCATCATTCTTGATGTAACCAAGCCAAGCACGTGCACCTGGGACCTCGCATCCTCATGAATGTTCACTCCTTGTCTCTCCCTCTGTTCCCCTTCCTTCGTCTCTCCCCGCCCCCCGCCCCCCCCCAATCTCTCAGATTGTAAGCCCTAGGGCAGGGACCGTGTCTATTTAATTACTTTGTAAAGTGGCAGGTACATTGCTGGCGCTATATAAATGCTTTTTAATAAAATAAATAACAACAACAATAATGCTGCAGCCTCTGCCCCTCGGGAATGGGGCTACCAGACTGCTTGTACACCTGCTGCCAGGGTAGCAGTGGAGGCGAACAGACTGGTCCATTTCCTTTCACTGTTTCCACAGCAGCAGGAGCCCCAGTGGTGGCACAGCAAGCTCCCTCCTTTTTCCCAGCTGCATTTGGGGCTCCTGTTTGGTCTGCTTGCCTCTTCTGCTACCCCAGCAGCCACAGGAGCACAAGCAGCTTCTGATGCTGCTCCCACAGTAGTGGCAGAGGGGCCCAGACGGTCTGGCCTCTTATGCTGCGGGTGGAAGGTGAGTAGCAGCTACAAACTTGCTATTCACTCCCCAAATCCTGCTGCCTAACAAAAGTGACAGCCCCCACTCAGATCGTCACATTTGTTTACAATCCCAAGCTTACTTGCTCACTCTGGCAACATTCCCACTGTTATCCTTGGGGACTTCAACATCTACACAGATGCTTCCTCTGGTCTTGCTACCTCCTGCTGCTTCTCTCTAAAGGCATGTTCCAATGAGCAGTGTGAAACCAAAGTAACTACTACAATTTCGGTACCATTTTCACTGCAGCTCCAAATGGATGGAACTCCTCCACAGTCTCCCCCTAATGGACATGGGAAATAACGTTACCCAAACACACTGCAAGGGTTCACATGACAGTTACTTCGAAGTAAAAGCCAAAGGGGTGCACATACTTCTAATTTTCCAGGACTACATACTTCTCTTTCTGCTGCTGAATCCCTTCAGCTTAGTGCTCTTGATGTATAAATGATTCTGAAGTAAAAGCAATTTAAGGCATAACTACATACTGACGCAGCTGTTTATCAGATCCAACCTTCACCTTTCGACTTCCACCTCTGTACTAATTTCCCTACCTACCATTATGGTCATGCCCCGACTGCTATCTCTCCAAGCCATTGCCTCCTGCACCTCATCCTTTCTACTGGTTCCTTCCACTCTGCCTTCACACACACTCTAGCTCCCCTATCCTTAAAAACCCCACTCTAGTCCTCTCTGCTCCCTCCAACTATTGCCCAATCTCACTCCTGTTTGTCTCTCCCTGTGTTCCCCTCTCCTTTGTCTCCCTTCCCTTGTCCAAGAATAGGTTGTAAGCCCTTAGAGATCAGGGATCTGTCTCTAGTCATGACTGTACAGCACTAGGCACATTGCTTGCACTATACTAAGGTGCTCCTCCACAAAGTCACACTGTGGATCTCACAATAAAATATAATTCAGAGGCCCAGGGCAGTAATAAAATTTATTTTAGTCTCTCTCTACTACTCAATATCCTTACTCAGTTCTCATTAATGCAAAATTATGGAAGTTTCCAAGAGACAAATCTTAAAACACCCAATTCCATTTGCTATTTTTCTCCCATCGCTTCAGTTCTATGGCCCTTTTTACATGGGCCATAGCGTGTGGGGGGGTTGGTGTCTGCGCTTGTGCACGTACGGTGGGGGGAGGGTGTAGATAGGCGCACACATACCTCCACCCATCGCACATGCACGGAGCAATCGTCGTTTTCGCCGGTCGCGCTATGCATGTGCGATGGGTGGAGGTGGGTGTGCATGAATGTTCATGAGAGCGCACATGCACGCGCACCCACCCACCCACCCACTGTGGATTTTATATCAAACAGCCATGTGTGAACACCCAGATTTCTGGGTGCTCATGTGTGGGTGCCGCCTGTGTAAAAAGGGCCTATATTTTGTTAACAAAAGCATGCCCAATTTCTTAACCTTCTTTTGAAACATTCAGAGCCCTCTAAGTGGTCAAGCAGATATACTGGCACAATTTCAGGTACAGATTCCCCGTCACAACAAATGAGATTTGCTTATTGTGACAAGATTTTCAAGAAGGACCCTTCTGTGGCAGGCAACCGTTTTACACTGGGAACATTCTATGGAGCTAGAAGATAAGCAAAGAAAGCCTTTTAGTATGAGCATCTATTTCTATGCAAGACTGGAAACTAAGGTTTCCATTTCTAGCAGAGTGAAACTTTTCACATTAAAGCACGCAATAGTAAAAAATGTGATTCCATCTCCAGCTAATTAAGTCTCTCAAGACAAAAGAGGGGGATCACAATGCTTTAAGTATTCTCAGGATGTCAGCCTGGCAATATTTTCTCTGCTGCTGCCCTCTGTCCCACTGCCTGGACCTCCTCTCTGCCAACTCCTCCCTGGACCCTCTCCAATCCGGCTTCCGCCCCCGCTACTCTACTGAAACTGCCCTGGCTAAGATCACCAATGATCTACTTGTCGCTAAATCTAAGCGCCTCTACTCCATTCTTGTCCTCCTTGACCTCTCCGCTGCCTATCACGCTGTCGACCACTCACTCCTATTGGACTCTGTTTACTCTTTGGGCTTCCGTGGCTCTGTCCTTGACTGGTTCTCCTCCTACCTCTCTGACTGCTCCTTTAAAGTCTCGCTCCCCGAATCGAGCTCCTCCTCCCTCCCCCTTTCGGTTGGGGTCCCCCAAGGCTCCATACTTGGCCCTCTCCTCTTCTCTATTTACACCCTGTCCCTTGGCAAAATTATTGCCTCCCATGGATTCCACTACCATCTCTACGCTGATGACATCCAACTCTATCTTTCTACCCCCTCTCTCTCCTCCTCTGTCCACTCACGCCTCGTCAACTGCCTCTCTGATATCTCCGCCTGGATGTGCCGACGTCAACTCAAGCTCAACATGGCCAAAACTGAACTCCTCATTTTTCCTCCCTTCTCTTCCTCTCCCTCTAACCTGCTCATCTGCATCGATGGAGTCACCATTCATCCTGTTCTCCAAGCCCGTAGCTTAGGCTTCATCTTCGACAAGCACCTCTCTTTTAAACCTTACATTGACTCTGTTGTCAAATCCTGCCGATTCGCCCTCCATAACATTGCTCGGATCCACCCCTTTCTCTCTACCTCCTCGGCCAAAACCCTTGTTTATGCCATGGTTATCTCTTGCCTTGATTACTGCAACCTCCTCCTCGCTGGCCTCCCTCACTCTCACCTCTCCCCCTCTTATCGCAATCCAAAACTCTGCTGCCAAGGTCATTCACTCTGCCTGTCGCTTCGACCATGTGCAGCCTCTCCTCTTCTCTCTTCACTGGCTCCCCCTTCCTGAACGTATACTGTTTAAACTCCTGGTATTCACGTTCAAAACACTCCACAACCAGGCTCCTCCTTACCCCTCAGACCTAATCTCCCTACACACTCCTGTTTGTGCTCTTCGCTCTTCCTCTGTCCCCTCCCTCATTCTCCCTCATTTCTCCTGCTCACCTAACTGCCTTCGACCCTTCTCCCTCGCTGCCCCCCATGCCTGGAACTCCCTCCCTGCCCACATCCGCCTTGCCCCCTCCCTCCGCTCCTTCAAATCCCTCCTCAAGACCCACTTTTTCCTCGCCGCCTTTCCCAATGCCTGCTAGTTGTTCCCATATACCTAGTCTGCCCTCCTCTGCAGACTGCTGCAACCAACCTAATTGTAACCAAGCCAAGCACACGCACCTGAGACTTCGCATCCGCTTGAATGTTTGTTTGTCTTCTCCCCTGTCTCTCACACTGTCCCCTCTCCCTGTCTCCCCCTCCTTGTCTTTTAGATTGTAAGCCGCAGGCAGGGACCGCGTCTATTTCTATGTTTTGTACAGCACCAGGTCACACGTCTGGTGCTATATAAATGTTTATAATAAATAATAATAATAATAATAATTAATAACAACAACAAAGTTTTTCTGTCATCACTCAGAAAACTCATATTCCATGCTGCACCAGTCACTGGGTGCAGCCACACAAGCGGCGGCTGGTCCGATTACCCGCCCACGCTGTAGCAGGCAATCACAGCCATTACACTTCGGGTGGCAAGGGGAGCAACCCATACAACCTCCCCCCGCCCTGCAGGGAACCCAAACGGGCCGCTGTCAGAAGTCCCACCACATCCTATAGCAGGGAGCAGCTGGCCACATGCGCGGCTGCCCACCTTAAATTGTATGCTGCTCCGAGTTGCCTAGGTGAGAGGAGTGGGGTAAAAATATAATATATATAAATAAATAAATCCCCCGACACACCCACTATCCCACCCACTGCCAGGACGTGGCTGCATGGGAATTGCAAATGCACCTGCCATTCAAGACCCCATGGCGGACCTCGCCCTGGGTCGGGTCAGATGGGGACCAGACACACGGGGGGTGACCCCTTAACCCGATCTGGACAGTGTTACCCCACACTGGGCAACACTGCTATGCACTGCATCCCCGGGCTTTCCTGATGGACACAGCATGTAGCAGCTGGCTGGCCGCCCTGTCCCGGAGCAGTGTGAATGCTGCCTCGTGGGGTAATGCTACCCAAATCGGGTTAGCATCTCATGTGGCTTCACCCACTATTACAGATGCGTAAAGTCACTCTCTCTCTGCCTTTCTAACAACACTTTATTTGCTTATTTTTAAGCAGAAATCATAGAGTCTGATATTACGGATTTCACATAGGCACTATCTTGTGCCAAGACACTTTTCACATTGGGTGCTTGTAGACGGATGTGAAGGCAGACACCCAAGGAGCTGCTTCGCCCACTTGCAGCCCCGCCTGGATTAGCTTCAGACAGATCCAGCAGGTTCTCTGGTCCACAGCCCACCCGTACGGCACCCTCCACCCTGCAATTGTGGGCAACTGCCCAGCACTCTAGGCTGGCACCCGCAATTCTACCCATTGCTTGGGGCAACGGCAGGCTGAACGTGGAGCTGCAGCATGGGTCTGTCGAGCAGACGGACAGCTGCTCCACTTTGGGCCTGTGTCCCAGGTTTGGCCAGCCTGCTCCACTGGCAGTACTCTGGAATGTTCCGGAGCCCTGCCAACAGGGCTGCCCCAGAGCAGAGACAGCTTGTTCCGTCTGACATCGTCCATCAGGATATTTGAATCCAAAATATTAGCAAAGATTCTCTATGGTGTGCAGGTTTAGGAAATTGACCCTAGGATGCCTAAAGTTTTGGATCCTATCTTTAATAAATACTTCAGAGTTCTGCTAGGAGTTCCACCATATACAACTGCGGCCCCTCTCATTTTGGAGATGGGCGTGTCATCCTTGGCAGCCAGGATTGAGAAGTAGGTTTTAAAATTTTGTCTTAAGATCCAGGGAGATACTGGCAACACTCTCATGCAGTTGGTGTTAAAGGAGAAATATGACTCTGTGGGGAGTAAACAGGATATTTGGTGGCAAACACTAAACAAAAGAATATCACTGCTGGGCTTCTCTCCGCCCTATTTGCTCCAACATCCTGCTAAGGAAACGTTAAAAATTTTGGCCAGACGAATAACAGATATTGATAGGCAGAAGCAAAGAACTATAATATCTAATTACCAAGCCTCCCCACTATTTAAATACTGAGTACCTGGGACCAAAGGGGCTGAATATCTGACAACTGTGCCAGATATGAAACAAAGAAAAGCTTTCACGGCTTTAAGGCTTTAAGGTGGTGCTTTTAGGGCGTTATAACCATACACCTTATTTAGAAAGGATATGTCCATGTGGTACTCACATTGAAGATCTGCGGCATTATCTGTTGGTCTGCCCTCTTTATGCTAGACCGAGGTTACTCCTTATAGCTAAATCAGATACCGACCAGCAGCATTCGGATTTGTCTAAATTGATCTATCTTTTGAACGACCAAGACCAGTATAAGACTCACCTTGAAGCCCTATTTGCAATTAGAGCAGAGAAGATCCGCTCTAATATCAAGGTACCCTCGAAAAAGACAACTGCAGATGCCGATGTGTAGATTATAGCCTGCCGCAAGTATTTTATTATGGTGTTCTGTATTTACCTATTGTACCTAATTTATTTATGGATTTGTAATTTGGTGGTGTGTGCAAGGATTATAGTCTATTATATAAGTTCTAAGGACTTGTGCTGCCCGGCCTGTCAGGTACCATCATCCCCCTCCCTTGCTTGAGGAAGGGGACGGGGACCTGGGAGCACATTCTGGGACTTCCAGGTTTTTCCCCCCGGCACAGCTAAAAGTCGCCGGCTGCCTGGCCCGGGTGAAGCTCCCCCCCCCACCTACCATCGCTAAAGGGCTTACTGGAGTGCTGTTGCTCCATCGCCGCCTCCAATGCTGCTGCTGCTGCCACTGCTGTGCTAGGACCCGGCTTCTAAGGACTCGCGCTGCCCGGCCTGTCAGGTTCCATCAACCCCCTCCCTTGCTTGAGAAGGGGGGTGGGGGCCTCGGCGCGCATTCTGAGACTTCTGGGTTTTTCCCCCCGGGCACAGCTAAAAGCCGCCGGCCGCAGGCAGCGCGCCTAAGGGCCGCATCCAAGGGCCCTCAGGTGCGGCCCTTAGTGGGGACCGTGGGGACTAGGGGCGTGACGCTTTGCATTTGTATTTTAGTGGTATTTTAAGGGGTAGTGGGGGGGATGGAACATATGCTTTGTGAGGGTGGGGTGCAAGGGGATGGGGTTAGGGAGGGGAGGGCGATCCCCTTTAGTGAGAGGATAGGGGATGGTGGGTGAGGCCTTCCTGTGAGAGGGGGGGTATTACCCAAATGGGAGGGAGGAGGGACTCTCTGAGAGAGGGAGTCCCAGAGGAGGGTTGGGGGGAGACAGGTCTGGTCCCCTGGCGAGACAGGGGGGTTGTGCTTAACCAATAGGAAGGAGGGACTCCCTGTGGGAGAGGGTGTTCCAGGGGGAGGGATATTTTTGGGGAAGGGGGTGGGGATCTCTGAGGGCACTGGGGGAGCAGCCGGTAGGAGGGGGGCAGGACGGCGTGGACGGGCGGGGAGGAGTGGCGATAGGGGTGGTTCTGGGACGGGGACAGTATGGTCCACGGGGGTGTGTGGCTCAGGCTCCCAGGGGACCTAGGTCCCTAGTGGAGGTCAAAAGAGCCACACACACACCCACTGGGGGTGAAGGAGGAGCAGGATCTAAGGTCCGCTAGTGGGGGGCTGATGCTGCTAAATGCAAAGTCCGTGACAAATAAGGCCCTGGTAATCCGATATTTGATTTTGTATGCAGCAGCGGACCTTGCAGGTATTACGGAAACCTGGCTGGACGAGGAGGCGGGGCCAATCTTGGCGGACCTCATTCCAGCTGGGTATGCCATGCTGCACCAGCCTCGCACTGGGGGCCGGGAAGGTGGTGTAGCTATTATTTTTAGAGAGACATGGCCTGTTAGGAGGTATCCAGTCCAGGAGATTCCAGGGATTGAGGCCCTCCATGTGGTGTTCAATTTGGCTGGGGGCAATTTAGGGGTGCTGCTGGTGTACTGGGCCCCTTCCTGCCCAGCAGCATCCCTTGCTGCTCTAGCAGAGCTGGTCTCGGCGGCGGTGCTGAGCTCCTCCAGGACTTTGGTCCTGGGGGACTTCAATGCCCATGCCGATACCGGCCTTGTGGGAGTGGAGCAAAAGTTCATGGCCGCCATGGCAACCATGGACTTGTCCCAAGTTGCTAACTGCCCGACCCATGTGGGGGGACATACCCTCGACCTGGTGTTCTGTTCTGGCCTTGAGGCGGGTGATCCGGTAGTGGGAGACGTGAGGGTCATGCCTTTGTCATGGACGGACCATTATCTCCTACAGGCCAGTCTCTCAGTGCACCACCTCCAGAAGGGGAAGGGACCCGTTAGGTTGGTCCTCCCCCAGAGGCTGATGGAACCTCAACAGTTCCAGGAGGCTCTGGGGGATTTAACCTTCGATCGTGACGGTCATACTGTCGATGAACTCGTTTTGGCTTGGAACACCTTGCTCGGGGAGGCCATCGATAGGGTGGCTCCGAGACGCCTCTTGCCTCTGTCTCGTCACTGCAGGGCCTCTTGGTTTACTGAGGGGCTGCGGTGTATGAAGCAGGTAGGTAGGCGGCTAGAGCGACGCTGGTGTTGGACTTGCGCTGAATCCAACCGACTTCTCCATAGGGCCCATTTACGGTCCTATGTTGAGGCTGGGAGAACGGCAAAGAAAGAATTCTTTGCCGCCCTCATAGCATCTGGAAAATCACGTCCAGCGGAGCTGTTCTGGGTGGTGCGGGGGCTGGTCAGTCCGGCCTCCCTCCGCCTGGACGGGGAACTTGTCCCAGGCCCGCTGCGAGGAGTTTGACATCTACTTTGCAGACAAGATCGCTCGGATCCAGAGCAACTTCGACACTAGATTGGGGGCAGTAGAGATGGAGCGCGAGGTTATGGAGGCCCCATCTGGTCCAGCTTTTGGGGAAGAGTTTCGGAAAGTGACGCCAGCCAATGTTGTGGGCATTCTGGGGTGTGTTAGAACCACCAATTGAGAATTAGATCCATGCCCGTCCTGGTTGGTGAAGGTCTCCAGGGAGATGTTGGGGACGGTGCTGGCGAGGGTAATCAACGTGTCCCTTCGGCAGGGGAGATTGCCCCCCGGTCTCAAGGAGGCTGTGGTGCACCCCCTGCTGAAGAAGCCATCTTTGGATGTGGACGCACTCGCCAGCTACCGACCTGTCTCTAACCTTCCCTTTTTAGGGAAGGTTATTGAACGGGCGGTCACACTGCAGCTCCAGGCGCATCTTGACAGCATCGGTTTCCTTGACCCATTTCAGTCTGGGTTCCGCCCTGGCTATGGTACAGAGATGGCGTTGGTGGCTTTGGTAGACAATCTCCGCTGAGCGATGGACGCAGGACGTTCAACACTTCTGATCCTGCTAGATTTCTCGGCCGCCTTTGATACTGTGGACCATGGGTTGCTATTGAGATGATTGCGAGCCCTGGGGGGGGTCTGGACGGGACTGTCCTTGGATGGTTCAGCTCATTTCTCTGAGGGAGAAGCCAGCAGGTTGTCCTGGGGGCTGAATCTTCCAGCCCCCGGGCCCTGGAATGTGGCATTCCGCAAGGTTCCATTCTGTCTCCATTATTGTTCAATGTATATATGCAGCCCTTGGGGGAGATCATGAGGGGGTTTGGTGTGCGTTGCCACCAATATGCTGATGACACCCAGCTTTACCTCTCTTTTTTGACAGACCCAGGTCCTGCCGTCTCAGCACTGTCCCAATGTTTGGAGGCCGTGGCGGATTGGTTGAGGCAGAGCAGACTGAGGCTCAACCCTGATAAGATGGAGGTGATGGCAGTAGGCAGGGCGAAGGAGGTGCTGGCTCCCCTCGTAGAGGGGGTCCGCCCTCCCGTAGCCCAGCAGGTTCAGAATCTGGGAGTATTGTTGGACGCGGAGCTCCGCCTGGATCAGCAGGTGGAGGTGGTGGCAAAAGCTGCCTTCCACCAGCTGTATCTAGTGCGGAGGCAGCGCCCTTTTATTTCCAGACCCGACCTGGCCACTCTCATCCATGCCTTCATCACCTCAAGGCTGGACTACTGCAACGCGCTCTACGTGGGGCTTCCCTTGAGGCTGGTCCAGAGGCTGCAGCTAGTGCAGAATGCGGCGGCTCGTCTCCTTATGGGGACGAGCCGACAGGAGCATATTATGCCCGTGCTCCGCGAACTGCACTGGCTGCCTATAGTGTACCGGGCCAGATTCAAGGTGTTGGTTTTGGCCTATAAGGCTCTACACGGTCTTGGCCTTCATACCTCAGGGACCGCCTCACCCTCTGTGCCCTTTGGTCCGCCGGGAGCGCCTTCCTGGAGGTCCCCAGTGTAAAACGGGGGGCCACAATGGAGAGGGCGTTCTTGGTGGCCATGCCGTGCTTATGAAACTCCCTCCTGGAGTAAGCTCGTCTGGCCCCAAGCTTGTGGGTTTTCCGTCGGGCCTGCAAAACATGGCTGTTCTCCCAGGCCTTTGGAGGAAGGGAGGGAGGGTTGGGATAAAGTCTTCTGAGTGGGGTGGGTTGTTTGTTTTTAGAAGGTTTTTAAATGTTTAAAGTTTTGGTGTTTTATTGTTATTTAATTGTTGTTTTTATGCTGTAAGCTGCCCCCAGATGCCATGGGCATGAGGGGGCGGCTAAGAAATGCAAACAAACAAACAAATAAATAAATATATGTATATTGTGTTCAGCAGAGATTTATGTTTATTTAATTTGTCATGGCCTAGTGCCAGTACAATAGAAGGTATTGGATTGGATTAATTCCGTCTGACATCTGGTGGTGCCGCCTTTAGACAGACGGGCCACCAGGAAGTGAAGTGGGCTGGCATGGCCAGCACCAAGGCAGCCATTTGTCTAAAAGCACCCAAGGCATTCTGGCAATTAGTGGCCATGGGGACAGTCCACTCTTGACCCCTCTGACCCTTCTAGCTATCGTCCTGTCTCACTCCTTCCTTTTGCTTCCAAGCTGCTTGAACGTGTTGTCTACTCCCGCTGCCTTGACTTCCTATCCTCCAACTCCTCCCTTGACCCCCTCCAATCTGGCTTCCGCCCCCTTCATTCTA